>ML108122.1:41303-89491 GCA_003697995.1 Taxidea taxus jeffersonii | reverse complement strand
ACTTAAATTATAAAACTGGGCAATTTCCCCTTGTAAAACTTTTCTAGTATTTTCCATGGGTTAAAAGTGGCAGGGCCCTGATGGAGGCACAGGTATTTCACCAGGCACCCATCGGCAGCCTAGGATGTAATGGGAAACGGGAGGGAGGCCGACATCCCTCCTACGGGCCTTCTACAGCAGCAGTGCCTTCATGGGAAGGCAGGATGGTGATCAGTAGCGATGTCTTGTTTGAGGGATGCCCCGTAGCTCTTGACATGTAGAACCTCTGATATACCCTGTGTGGGTCACCTCCCGGAGTCGGGGGCATTTGGTAATGGACCTTCTTTACTTCTGTGGGAGCATGGCCCCAGTAGGCTTCTTCGGTTCCCAGGGACTCTACCTTGGAGTGCCTTTTAACCCGCTGGAAACAATTTGGATCGCAAACTTTAGGAAAGGACTGGTTTGTGACACTGCATGGCCTCAGCAGGATCTGTCAGTTAGATCTCTTGTGCAGGAAACAGGATTGTGGTCTCTATCGGTCAGCTGTTTGTTTTTCCTTTGGGGCAGCCAGGAGTGCCTGAGGACTGTCACATATATCCCATGGGGAGGGGGTTGTGGGGCGTCAGCTTCTGCCTGTCCTCAGCTAGACTTCTGCTCTCTCATGTCTTGTGTTCTCAGAGGAGTCTTACTTGACGAAGTAGTCGGGGTAACGGAGTAACCACTAGTGTTTGTGGAACTCTTTCTAAGAAGCAGCCGCTGCCATGTACAGTAGCTCATCTTTACCACTTCTAGGTGGTGGGTGTGTCGCAAGCCCCATTTTACGGAGAAGGTTCAGTGGCTTTCCATAGTCCGTGGGCGAGGTAGTAGCACTTCAGGAGTTCTGGCCTTAGACATGCCCTTAACATGAAGCTCATCGCCTCTGTTAGCCTACATTTCAGCCACCGTTTCCTGTCCTCGTCAGGACCTTCCAGAGTATACTGTGTTGTCGCAGGGGCCCTCTCGGTTTGGAGTCCTCTTCCCACACTTCACAGCCCTCAGCCAGCAGCTCCCTGTGGATACGTTGTAGTTCCTTCGCTTCCTTTCTCTGTGATCGCTTCCCAATGGCCATCAGGGAAGGGGTTTGGTTTTACTTTCCTCATAAGTTTCTGAGTTCTCTTGTTTCTTGGATGCAGGCAGAACACACGCATTCCTGGGTCAGAGGCGAAGGGTCTGTAGCTCAGTTCAGTGCAGTGGGCCTTGAGGGGTCCGCCTGCTGGTTCCCTTGGATCCAGTGGGCCCAGAAGAGTGCCTGCACCTGCATTCAAGAGAGAAACCCGGAATTTGGGGAATCTACATATTTTGTAGTAGGTGGTGAGCAAGCCTGCTTTTTAGTTGGGGTTAGAGGTGGGGGGGAGACACTGCTTCATTTCTCAAAGTTATAAACAGTCTGAACGGTGGCCCAAGTGAAGGGGCTAGCACTCAGGGCCTTGTGGGGCCAGAACCAGTTTGAGAGGCCCAAGGAGGGCGGTCTTTCCTAAAGGCTGGCAGAGGCTGGGATGTCCATGCTCGGCACTTGGCACACCTGCGGTTTTGTGTCTGTTTGGAGAGGACGGGTCGAGTCAACTTACCTTAACGTTTCCCCAAGTATTCTGCTTTTAGAGGTTACATTTAGGAAGAGATGAGTTTGCCTGTACCGCTGGCCCTTGAGCGATGTGGGGGTCGGGGGCGCTGGCACCCCGCGCGCTTGACAGCACACTTAACTTCCGGCTCACCAGAAACGTGACCGGCAGCGGATGCAGGGGTCGGGGGCGCCGGCACCCCGCGCACTTGACAGCGCACTTAACTTCCCACACTTCACACTGCGCACTGTTGACTGGTGACACCAGCGGTCACTTAACTTGCTCTTTGTGTTGCGCTCTGTGCTCTGTTCTTTCAACCGAGGTAGCTAGAGAAAAGGAAACGTTATTGAGAAAATCGTAAGGAGGAGAAAATGCATTTGTAGCGCTCTGCCATGAAAAGTCCAGGCCAGACCTGCCCGTCAGGGTCAGCCGGGCCCCCACAGCCGGAGCCGCTCTGCTCTGGTCTCCTCGGGCGCTGGCGCTGTTTGGTGCCCTTCACCTCATTCTTCTGTCCATTCTACAAACTCTTACTTGAGATGGCAGGTTACTTTTTAAAGGATCTACGTTTAATATTGTAATTTTCCTCCAACTTCTTATTGTGAAAATCTTTAGACCTACAGAAGAGCTGGAAGGAGGACACTGAAGGCGTGGATGCCCTCACCCGGGGCACCGTGTTTCTGTGTCCTTCCCTCCAGGGCTCGTTCCTCTCTCCCCTGAGCCGTGTGAAAGGAGGTCCTACCCCCGAGGCCCTTCCCGTGGGACTGAGGCTGTTGGGCTGTGCGGCTGCAGGGCCTTCAGCACAGCTGAGAACCACAGCATCAGTGTCCTCGGCTCACGCACTCGGACTCTGCTGCGGTGCTGTCCGGAGCCTCTCTGTCACCTGCGGGTCTGGTCAGCTTACACCCCGAGCCAGTGGTCTTGCTCGTTCGTCTTGCATCTGGAAGAGTCCTCCAGCCAGTTCCCGGGAGCAGATTTATACTGTGACAATTGACTTTTCTAAAATGTCCAGGGCAGTGGACTTGTGGCTGTGCCACCGTCTGCCTTTGAGTCTCGGGAGTCAGTTTGGGTGAACCGGGCTGGTGTAGGCGTCCTGCAGCGTCAGGAGACTCACCCTGATGCTCCTCCTGCTGCTCCAGCGGCCAGGGCCCTTCTCCTGTTGTATGGCTCCATGACTGAGAGCCCGTGAACATCCTGTCCCACACCCTTTCTGAAGTGCTTTCAGCTTTCATCCGTGGTCTTCCCAGCTGGCTTATTGCGTGCGCGTTCGCCAGGCGGTGGCTCTCTCACTCGGTGTGTTAGCTGCTACTTCATCTGTTAAAAACGCTTTTCCCTGTGCTTCTCTTTTAAAAGTGTCATACATTGTTGTTAATGCCAAGTTATAGTCCAGAACCAATACAGGGTTACTCTTACTTTTTTTGAAGCTCAGTTTATCCTAGATTTGGCCACTGAGAGCTCCTTCAGACTGGTTTCTGGGGCCTTTTGACACGTCTGCATCCTTTCCTGAGCTCTGCTTTGCTTTCCCGCACAGTAGTTTCCATGTCGAGCTCGTAGACTTGTTTTCCTGTCCCAGCACTGGACCAGTCCTTTCTCCAGGGAGCTCTTGCTCCTCCTTGTGGGAGTGGCGTTTAGGACAGGAATCTGGTGCTGGGTGTGCTCATTGCCCCTGCTGGGAGCTGGGGGTGGGGGGCATTATTTCAAGGCCTTGTTAGCAGATGGAGCTAGTAAATGTATTTTTTAAAACATTTTTTTAAAAGATTCTATTTATTTGTCTGACAGAGAGCACGAGCTGGTGGGGGATGGAGGGAGAAGGAGAAGCAGACTCCTTCTGTGTTTTCAAGAAGTTACGTGTTTTGGGAGCACCTGGCGGGCTCAGTCGGTGGAGTGTGCGACTCTTGATCTCGGGGTTGTGAGTTCACGCCTCATGGTGGGTGTAGAGATTACTTTAAAAAAAAAAAAAAAAGACAAGTTCCAAGGGTAGATGACTTCCCCCTCCCTGCAGCCTCCATCTACCAGCTTAGAGACAGGAGGCACGAGGTGACAAGTAGGTGGAAACCTTCCCGTCTGATTCTGTGAGTGGTCCGAGCACCCAGGAGCTGGATCCGTTTCTCTGGCTGCAGATGCCCGGTGTAGGGTTACTGGGCCCGGGGGAGAACAGGTGCGGGCCGACCCAGCCCCTTGTCGCCCGCAGTGTCAGGGGGAGCTCCAGTCGCTCTCTGTCGTTGGTCGTGACTTACTGCTCCTCGAGGCTGGGAGGTGACGGGAGTGCCTGCTGCAGGTGTGCCGCCTGCCCCTACTCCGTGTCTTCCTGGCCCGGAGCCGATCCCACTGCCGCTGGATCACGCTGCGTGTGCAACTTCCTCTGCTTGGCTTCCTCTGCCCGTTGGGATTTCTGTGTTCTTGTTTGGTGAATAAGATCTTCACACCTCGCTAGGTTTCGTAACTCCAGAGGTGTACCGCAGCACAGGCTGCGGGGACAGAGATGTGGAAGAGCCCCCGGAGCCCCCAGCCCGCACCGCATCGCACCGCACGGGCCCAGGGCCGGCATTTCTCCCCATGCTCACATGCCATCCACAGTTGCTCTCTCCCTGCAGATCGAGTTCGGGACTTTGGGTTTGTTTGTTTTGTTTTGGGTTTTGTGTGTGTGTGTGTGTTTATTTTTGCTTAACAATAAGCACCTTGTGGACACTGGCACATCTTCACCGGTGGGGCCATCTCCTGCTTGCGGCAGCCAGGTGACCTGGGGTGCGACCATGACACCACCTGTTTAGCTGTTGCTGTCCCCTGTTGCACCTGATGAGTAGAAAGTGGCTTTTAAGCTCTTTTTTCCCCCATAAGCTTTGTAGATGAATTTTCAAGTGTTCCTCCGACTGAGTAAAACTAAATGACATGCCTTCCTTAATAACCAGTGGCTTATCCTGCCTGTTGGCTGTTTCTGATGCCGTCGCCTGTCTCTTGGCCTCTGAAAGAGGGCATTTTGGAACGGAAAAGCCTTGTTTGCTGCTGCCAGGAGCCCAGCTTGCTCCGTGTCGTTGCTCTGGCTCCTCCAGAATCAGGAAAATGGATTTTCTTTTCCTTTCCCCCCCTTTTTTTTTTAAGATTTTATTTCTTTATTTGACAGAGAGAGAGACAGTGAGAGAAGGAGCACAAGTAGGGGAAGCAGGAGAGGGAGAAGCAGGCTTCCCACTGAGCAGGGAGCCCGATGCGGGGCTCGATCCCAGGACCCCGGGATCATGACCTGAGCTGAAGGCAGAGGCTTAGCCGACTGAGCCCCCCAGGTGCCCTGGGAAGATGGATTTTCAAGGCGTCTGATGTGGTGTTCTGCGAGGGCAAGGTGCTTTGTTTTCCACCCCGCTTACCTCTTTTCTAATGCTCCAGGTCTACGAAGCCATCGACAGCAGGGACGGCGCGTCCTGTGCGGAGCTGGTGTCTTTCAAGCATCCTCATGTCGCCAACCCACGGCTTCAGGTGGGCAAATGGGCCGCGCCCACAGGTGCTTCCGAAGCGGAGCTCAGAGTGTGAGTCGGGAGGAAGCGAATGCTGTTGGAAATCGTGAAGTTCGTTGCCGGTGTTTGGAATTCCAGTTCATTTACTGAGCACACACAGGCCGAGGTGTGCGGCCCGTGCTCTGCCGCCGACTCCCACGTTACCCTCTGAGCCTTAGAGATGTGCGGTGTGTAGGTCGTCCAAGGGCCCCAGCACACAGGGTACCAGGCTGTGCCCAGGCCCGTCTGTCCCCAAAGCCCACAGAGGTGTCCTGTTAGAGGTAAATCTTCATGGGGCAGGCCCGTATCTGCTCATTCCTGTGCTGTCCGTGCCACGGACGCCTAGCCGGCCGGATCGGCAGACATCTGCAGCCTGCGGAGCCAGCGCTGTTTACCGTCTGGCCTTTTGCAGAAAGCGTTTTGCCAAACCTTGCTTTGAGCCGTAAGTGTCCTTGATTTAGCAGATAAATGCCATGCCAGCCCTGTCTTCTGTAGAAAGTATTCTTGGCATTTTGGGAAGTCCCCTTTCCTCATTAGTTTCCACTGGAATACGGGAATGTGGTCCTGTTGGGGCACTTTTTCTTCTGAAAGATGTAGGAGCTCTGTGTATTGGCTCAGTGTCCAGGCTGTACCTCAGACCAGAGCAGCCAGTTTGTGGAGTAGAAGCGGCTCTTCTTAACATTGAGGGTTCCTGGATGGCTGTCCTGTGTGACAGTGTGGAAAACCATTGCTCTAAGGGGCTCGCTGGCCAGACACTCCTCGGCTAGTGGCCTGTGCCTCCCGGCGCAGCATCACAGGCAGATCGATCACCCTTTGTGATCCAAGGCCTGTCCCTGTTGCCCTTCGAGGCAGCTTTCCACTCACTACTGGCCATTGTCTGCCTTAGCTGCACCGCCAGGGATGGTGGAATGGGGGTTTTTCTGCTGCTGCCTTTCCCTTCCCGCACTCACGCACGTGGGCATGCGTGTGTGCTTACCGCATCGGCCTCACGGACCCCTTCAGTTCTCTGTGCTGTGTGACCCCCATGGCTCTCGTCTGACCCAAAATCTGGCCATCAAGAGGGAAGAGGACCTTGGAAGTAAATGTTAGCTAGCCTGGCCATAGAGCATAGACGGCCATAGAGCAGAACATAGAGCAGGTGGCTCTGTCCCCAGGAGGTGAGGAGGGGATTCTGAATGCGACCTCACCTCTCACTCACGCCGCCTTCTGCACCCAGCAGCACACAGGAGCTGCTTCATAAACACGTCTTCACTGGCCGTCTGTTAGACACGGCAGTCTCCACGGAAGTGCCCTGAGTATCTCTTGGACTGTGGTGGGCACAGCTGGGTGTCTGTGGAGCGCCCACCACCGCGTCACAGATTGTGGGTGACACATACATGAGAGCACAAGGGCCAGCGTGCCCGCTGTTCCCCTTAACTGTAAAGCCCACGTTCTTTTGAAACAGCTGCATCTCAGTCTCTCTGCACCTTGCATTCTTTGGCTGCCTTTTAATTTTATTTTTGTCATTTTTCTTCTTACCGTTTAGATGGCCTCTCCAGAAGAGAAGTGTCAGCAGGTTTTGGAACCCCCATATGACGAAATGTTTGCTGCTCATTTAAGGTAATCCCCCGGGGAGGAAGAAAAATAAAGCAAATCTGGAAATTGCTGAGTCATTGAGGGATTTCATTTGACATCATCTTAGGCTTGAGGGGCACCGGGGTGGGTCAGCCAGTTGAGTCTCTGACTCTTGGTTTTGGTTCAGGTCATGATCTCAGGGTCATGAAATTGAGCCCCATGGTGGGCTCAGCGGTCAGTGGGGAATCTGCTTGAGATTCTCCCCTCCTCCCCTTTCCCACTCTCCCCATGCACACGAATACACTCTTTCTAAAGTAAATAACTACAAACTAAACACACACACAGGCACATCATCTTAGACTTGAAACAATGGATGATTTGCTTAAGAAGAAAAGTAGGTTTGTTTTGGGGGGAGGTTAGTACTGTTTCTTTATTCAAATTCAGTTTAGTTAACATACACCACAGTGTTCGTTTCAGAGAAGAGGTCAGTGACTCATCAGCCTCACGTAACACCCAGTGCTCATTGCATCCCATGCCCCTACTGCCCGTCCCCCGGGTCCCCCACCCCGCACCCCCCTCTCCTCCAGCAACCCGCAGTTTGTTTCCTGGAGTTAAGAATCTCTTATGGTTTGTCTCCCTCTCTCATTTCATCTTATTTTAAGAAAAGTGTATTTTTAATTTCACTTTGGTAAAGCCTGTGAAAATTTTTTGAAGCTTAAAATACTTTACCTTTTTTTTAAAAGATTTTATTTATTTGGCAAAGAGAGAGAGTGCACACAGGGGAGCAGAGGGAGAAGCAGACTCCCTGCTGAGCAGGGAGCCCAACACGGGGGACTGCATCCCAGGACCCTGGGATCAGGACCTGAGCCAAAGCCAGATGCTCAACTGACTGAGCCACCTAGAGACCCCTAAAATACTTTACATTTTTAATAAACTTTCTTTCATTTCAAAGATCACGTATGGTTTTAGAACTTCAGTGGCGGTTTCGTGCGCAATTCTGTCGCGCTCCTCTGGTTGGTGGCAGAGCTGTCCTGTGCTCCAGGGTGGGGGTGGCTCACCGCTGACTGGTGTTCTCCACGAAGCCTGGGTTTTCACTCTTCGCCTGATGCGGACGGGGCGAGCACTGGGCAGAGCAAGGAAAGGCTAGCTTTCCAGTGACGTGTGTCGGCTGGGTTCCTGTGGGAGGGCGGGCTGCACAAAGCCGGCTGTCCCGAAGCACGAGGCATTGGGCCGCCCTCTTGCCTGTGTGCCTCCAGGGCTTCTTTTTCCAGAGAAGTCGGGGTGCCGCCGGGCTCCTGGTGGAGTGAGGCCCCCCTGCTCTTTCCTGGCTCTGTGCCGTATGTGGAGGCTCTAGATGTGCCGAACGGAAGCCAGAGGGCCGTGCTCTGCCGTGACCAGGGCCTGGCACCGAGAACCTGCTGCCAGGCCCCAGAGTGCCACATGGGTTTCCTCCTGCCCCAGCCCATTTCAGTTCCAATGTCACGGGTCTGCTGCTTGTCCTCCTTCAGTTCCGGTGGCCTGGGGCAGGATGAGCCGCACGCTCGCGCGTCCCGGGTAGGGGGAGGCGTGGGCACGTGGGGCTCGCTTGCAGGTCCTGCTGCCTGTGTCCTCACCCCGTGATGTTGCCTTCGCAGATGCACCTATGCGGTGGGGAACCACGATTTCATCGAGGCGTATAAATGCCAGACTGTCATCGTCCAATATCTTTGTCATTTGGGTTAGGGTTCAGTTATATTTGGGGATTAAGGTCTGGAGACATCATTCACACCTGTAACTGGAAAGGAATTGAAAATAACTTTGGGAGAGAAACTCGTTTCTCTGTTTATTTCATTCAGGTGCTTAAATGATTCCTGGGCCTTAAGGTTGTCATCCAGTTATCAGTACAATGACAAAGAACGCAGGTGACAGTTAAGGGTTTACTTGCCTTCCTGTAAATAGTCATGTTTCCTTCAAAGCATTAAGTATAGCCACGGGGACTAGTTAGTCCATTGGCAGAATGTGAGGACTGCAAACTCCAGGACTGGATGGACAGGAGAGGACGCCACACACCATCCCTGAGGTGTGGCCACCGAACACCTTCAGCCAGCCAGTGTCTGGTTTAAATCATTTAAGTCATATCTTCTAGTGAAGGCCTCAGTCAGTGAATGTTCTAGTATTTATGTTGCTCTCTGGATTTTTAGTTTGCTTATTTTTTAATGTTCTTCTTTAAATACACAAAGGAGAGAATTGGTTACCAACTAGGTTAGTTTCCTTTGAATTTAAGAATTCTGTAATCAAGGAAATAAAACTTTATATTACAGAACCTAAAGCCTATTAGATATGTGGTTATCTGGGTTCAGGAAAACGAAATAGTGTTTGAAGCTGTCAGTGAAGACAGTGTCAACAATAACCTCTTACCCTGGGGAGCCCGTGAAAGTGAACGTCCTTACTGCATTAGTACCTAATGGCATTCAAGTGTTTGTAATTTGTACGATTTTTCTTCCAGAACTCGGTTCTGTGATATGTAATCTTTTAAACTTAAAATTGAGAATCCTTTGTGTCTCATACTGTCATCGTAGCCTTGCCTCAGATTTGTTCGTGCTTCCTTCCTTAACCTTGCACGTCTTTCCTGCGCGCATTTCAAGCCCACAAAGAAGAAAACTGGTGAGTATGGACGGACATAACTGGCAAATGGCAGCCTTTGGTTTTTTGGGGGGTTTTTCTTCTAGCAGAAGCTTTTTAACCCTTAAATAAATCGTGTCGTGTTTTCCGTGTGGATATTTAACGTCACGTGTCGACGTAGGCTAAGGCCGGCGTGGGTGGCGGCTCTGCCAGGGCCCGCGGAAACGTTAGCTACGCCCCGGCAGTTTGCAGCGTGTCCCCATAAGCGTGGAGCCTTGTCTTTGTTTCAGACCTTCCGTACCCCGAGAGCCTTGTCAGTTGTCAATTCGGAACTGACTGGTGTTAACTCGGATAAAAGGGCGGGTGAGCTGCGGTTCGCTGACTGGCGGGAGCGCGTGGGACTGGGTTATGTCCCGTCCTTGACGGCGTTAGTGTGGCGACCGTTAGCTGTGGGTAAGCACGGGAGGTGCGCATGGGAAGTAACCGGGCTTGCAGATACCTTTTACTGAAAAACACAAATGAATACCTTTAAGTGAAGACTTCTCGGGTAAAACCAGTTCTAGCTTAATTTAAAAAAATCCCGTCATGACGTTCCGTCTGTTACGTTTTCTGGGTCCCGTAAGAAGGTCTTAACTGAACCGCCTCTCGCTTTACTGGAGCTGCTTGGAGGGCGGTCGAAGGGATGGAGAAGGTGCCGCCTGGGGCTGAGGACCCCGCGCGCACCAGGATCTCGGCCTCTGGGCGGGGGTCGGGGCAGTGGGTGAGGGGCGCCCCGGTGTCTGTGTTGGCCAGGACGCCCCGGGGCCGCAGCCTGCCCTGACAGGAGGTGAGGAAGGCAGCAGCCGCCGCCGGATCCCCCGGGGCGTGGTGGCCCCTGTGGGTGGGCAGGAGCCGCGGTGTCGGAAACGGGCCCTCAGACCCCATGGCCTCTTCCCACGCGCTTTTCTGCCCCGCAGGGCCCTGCCTGTCATGTACGCTGTCGCGCTTGACCTTCGGGTGTTTGCCAACAACGTAAGTTCAGTCTTGTCACTTTTTAAAACTCAAACTCCGCTTCTGCGTGTCCCTCAGTTTCACGTCATTCTTCAGAAGTTTTGCGGGTTAGGATGCGGGCTAGCACGTACCTGGTGTGGAGTGTGCAAGGGCAGGAGGTCGCCGGACCGGCCTAACGCTCTGTCCGGGTCGGTGGGTGTTCGTGCTGTGGGTGTAGAGGGAGTTTTCCTGTGTGTGTCCCCGGGGGCAAGGCAGTAACGCCGGCAGCTCCGCGTTGTCCTCCACTGCTAAGATGTGGCTGGCCCCTGTCTTAAAGAACCCCTGCCGTCGGCGCCAGCGACAGCTGGGGGGCTCTCTGGTGTGAGGAGGTAAAGACTGGGTCTTACGGGGTGCGTTTGCCCTTGGGGGTCAGCATAAGTAGGTTTTAGAGCAGCAGTACTGAACTCACACGGCTTTGTGGTTTTAAAAATTACAGTTTCCCGTTCTGAACAAGGTGGTGTAGGTACAGTTCTCCTTTCCATCCCGCTGGAATGCTGAAGCCAGCACGGCTTGCAGAGCAGCAAGGGGTGGGTCTCCTGCATTTCCTTCCTGCCTCCTGTCCTGCACGGGGTCCAAGAGGATCCCGGAAGACCCAGGAAGACGGACAGGCAGAGACGAAGGGGCCCTAAGGAAAGCAGGAGGGGACGGGCAGCCCCAAGAGGACCGACCTCTGGAGCAGTCCCTGCCGCAGCCTCCCAGCTGCCGGTCCCCAGCCCTTCAGCAAGGCCCTCGGGGAGCCGGACCAGCCCAGCCGGCAGCAGCTCCCCACTGGCTCAGTGTCCGCTGCTGATGTGAGATAAACAGTCCACGTGACCTCAAGCCCAACTGTCGCTTACGGAGAGTCTCAGCCCATGAGAGATGATCCCCAAACACCGGATAGTGGGATTCCCTGACCAGCTTGCACCCCGGCCACCAGAAATAAGCCTCAGGGAGAGTCATGAACATGCTTGAAACAAATGAAAACACAGATGATCTCAGCAGAGGATAGAAGATCTAAGGAACTGTGATGGAAACGTCTAGAACCAAAAAATACAACCTAAACGCAAATTATCTAGGCTCCACAGAACTTTGATCGAACGTCTGTGTATCTACCTCATTAAACATTTTTATCTGGGATTTAAAAAAATACTCACCTGAAATAGTTAGCTTTTTATGTTGTGACATACACGGCATTTTTAAGTAAAAATAATTATGTTTTCCAAGTGAATCAAAATGTGCTGAGAAGACAGCGGGATTTTATATTCTAATCTTAAGCTGCTCGAGCCCATGTCCTGCAGGCACGGTGCTGGGCGTGTGGCTCTGCTTGAACGCGTGCAGACGGCCTGGCCTCACACATGTCCATGGGAAGGAGAGGACACTCTGGCACTGTGCAAAGCCCCGAGCTTAGTTGCTGAGGGGCAGTGGGGTGTGGCCTCCGAAGCGCCACGGTGAGCGTCCTGTGCAGTCGTGGCGGAATCCACTGGCGTGCCCGTGGGTGAACCGTGTGCTCCCGTGTGGTCCGGTGGCGCCAGATGTTCATCATCTGGAAGGTTTGGGTTCACCAAGTTGCAGAGATGGTCCACGTGTGGACATGATTCATTGTGCAAAAGACGCCAAACCGGGAAAGCTCCGTTTGTTCATGTCTCCGGCGACCTTATCTAGAAGGTTTTGGAATAGCAAGATGCTGCCAAGTTTGTGATGATTGAGCCAAGTTATCCGAAATTCTGTTGTTGTTTTTCTTTTTTGGGAACACAGAGGTCGTTGGCCGCAAGCCCTGTCAGTTTCTGCTTGGGACCGGCGGGAGTGTTTCATCCACGGTCCAGGCAGTGGCTCTGCAGATGCCCTTGCCTGGCCCGCCAGCCCTTCTGTCAGTTGCTGGTTCCGCGCGTCCCCCTGGAGGGACCCGCGCTGTCGTTTCATCACAGGAACGTTAGGTAGTTTATGCTCAGGAACCGAGGCTCCGTGCTTCCTGTGTCGTCAGGGACAGTTTGAAGGGAACTTGGGGGTTGGCTGCAGGGCCACACGGGGTGACGTTGTGGACAGTGTTGCCCCTGCACTTTGGTGTCGCTGGAAGGGCCCTGCACGGTCACTGGCCGCTGGGCTTGCGTCATCGGTGCGAGTGACGCTGCAGTGAAGAGACAAATACCGGCCGCCGGCGGGGGCAGGGAAGTAGTGTTGACCACGCGGGTCACCTGCACGTGTGTCGACAGCTCCAGGGGCTCGAGGACCGTGCTTGGAGCACCCGTGTTGGGGGTGTGCGCGGGAGCCAGCGGGTCGCAGGAGCGGGGGGAGAGCCAGGCCCGGGGAGGCCCGCCGTGTGTGTTGGAAGCGTGTGTCTGGGGTGTAGACTGGGTGCAGGCGGGGGCGGGATGTGAGGCCGTCAAGAGGGGCTCCGGGGGGCACCTGGGTGGCTCAGTGGGTTAAGCCTCTGCCTTCCGCTTGGGTCATGATCTCAGGGTCCTGGGACCGAGCCCCGTATGGGGCTCTCTGCTCAGCAGGGAGCCTGCTTCCTCCTCTCTCTCTGCCTGCCTCTCTGTCTGCCTGTAATCTCTGTCAAGTAAATAAAAAAAAAGAAAGAGGGGCTCCAGGAGCGGCGCAGGGCTCCGCGCCCCAGACCAGAGACAGGCTGGCCTCCCAGCGCAGCACAGTTGAAGAGAGTCGATTTGTGTAAGAGTCGGGATCCGCTGCCTGTTCCTCCGTTTTCGACGACAGTAACACCGGCCGGAGGGGCTCGCCGAAGCTGGGGCATCGGCCCGGGGTGGTAGCCATCCCCGCTCCTCGCAGCGGCCGTGGCTTTCCCACCAAGGAATCGAGAGGAAGTGAACCGTGTTTGTTCTCCATCAGGCGGACCAGCAGTTGGTAAAGAAGGGGAAGAGCAAGGTTGGGGACATGCTGGAGAAAGCGGCCGAGCTGCTCATGAGCTGCTTCCGCGTCTGCGCCAGCGACACGTGAGTACGGCTTCAGGCGCGGTCGTGCTGGGGGTGACGTCTCTGTTCCTCCCGTGTGCGTGTGGACCCCACGGTCGTTCCGATGGGCGTAGCTAGTCGGCTGCTGTGTCTGGGAGTGAGAGAGAGAGAAGGCCGCGTGCGACGTGTGCCTGCCACAGTGTTTCCGGAGCCCCTGGGTCCCACGGCCACCTGGTCCGAGCCCTGTCCTGTGGGAATGTGCTCTGGCGGCTCGTGCCGTAGGCAGCTCTGTGGACGCTCCGTTCTCCCGCTGTGTTGACTTGCTCTTCTTTTCTGTGTGCAAGATGGAGAATTCCAGATAGACTGCTTTTTCGGCTAGTACTCTGGCAGGCCGTTCCTGCCGGTGTCTCGTGCCCCCGCCATGGCGCGCGCTCTCGCCTCTGGCCACGCCGTTGCCTCACTGTGTCTCCCACTGTGGGACCCCGTCCTGCCCTGAGCTAGAGCGGCTCGATCTCTGCGCTGTGTTTTGTTAGATCCTTCCAAAGGTGATTTTAGGTCCTTGCTTTCGTCCTTTCTGTTCGCTTTCTCTCTCTGAGACGCCAGGCGCAGGTGTGTCAGACTGAGTGGCCTGCCGTGGGTGCTGGGACCCTGTGTCCCCTCCCAAGCTGTGCGTGTTTATCATGGGATAACTGGATTTCTCCATGTGACACCCAAAACACAGTAACCTAAGGAAGCAGATAAACCAGACTTACCAAATTAGAAACTTGTGTTTTAAACGGTGCCGTCCAGCGAGGGGAAACAACCTTAGAATGGGGAGAACGCTTGCGAACAGCGTAGCTGACGGTGGTCTGTGTCCAGAACGCATGGAGGAGATACGCCGTCCAGCTTACGTGGGGCAAGGCCCTGGACGGACATTCCCACAGAGAAGGGAGATGGCCAGTCGACCCACCCGCAGATGCTCGGCACCCTTAGCCAGCAAGGAGCTGCGAGCGAGAACCACAGCGGGCCACCCTTCCCGCCCAGCAGCGCGGCCCGCACGGTGCTCAGCACCCCGGGGCTGTGGTGGGTGGGGGTGGACACCCCGGCTTTGCAGAGCAGCAGGCAGGGCCTCAGAGAGACCCCCTGGGGCTTGCCTCCTGGGTGTGTCCGGCAGAGATCGGTCACCGTTGTTACAGTGTTTTGTGTGTTTTCTGTTGTTCCCGTGTGGATTTGAGGTCACGGTGCTAGTGAGTGACAAGAGTCCTCTAGGAGCCGACGTCCATCACCGAACGGGACTGTGGTTTTAAAGGCTGACCGTAGGCTCAGCCTGAGCGTTCCGCTGTGGGAGGGACCTTGGGGACGGCCTGCGGACGGCTTTCTGTGTCCCTGGCTTGTGAGCAGCGTGCCGATCCGTACCGGCGTGTCGGTTTCCTGTGCTCTGACCCCGTGCGCTGGGATTTCGAGCTTGCAGGCGGCCTGCCCTGGCCCCCACTCCTGTCCCCCGTGTGTGGGTGTGCAGGCTGTGCCCGAGAAGAGCCATGGCCAGGCGCGGTTGTGCGGCAGACTCCCCTGTGCGCTGTGTTTCCAACGTGCTGTCGTGGGGACCCTCGGGCGTCTGACGTGTGCACAGAATTTCATAGGGACATGTGTGCACCCGCCCTGCGCACCGTTGGCGTTTACTGTGCTTGCCGCCTGCTGTCTGTCCCTGCGTCTTTCCTTCTGTGCGTTTAGCAGTTTTCTGTCTTCTCGGCGCCCGGAGGGTGACGTGCCCGTCAGAGACCCCCTCGGCGCCGCAGCTTCCCCTCTGTAGTTTGCGGTAAAACTTACCGGCGCTGATTCACACGGATCTTGACTGTGTTTTGACAAGTGTGTGCTCGTGTGTGACCCCTGCCGAGGTTGAGGACAGTGTCACCACGCCATGCCCCTCCCGGGCGGGCCGTCAGCACGGTTCCCGTCTCCCGTTGGTCACACGTGTGCTCGGCCGCGCTCCGCGTTGTCGTGAGCTTCCGTCGGTGATATTGTCCCCGTGTCAGCCAGCACACGTCCCCCGAGAGCGACGGCCGTCAGCTGCCCCCGTGCTCCGGGCTGTCGTCTGTCGTCACTGCAGTCGGGCCTCTGCTCTCGGCTGGTTTGGTTTCACGGGCGCGGCCTGAGCTGTGGGCTTCTGGCTCACGGTGTTGATCCTGTCTGGGCGGGTTGTGTGTGTCAGACCTAAAATGTGCATTTCCCGCGTAACTGGGAAAAGCTGCTTTCCCACAGGCGGGCCGGCATCGAGGACTCCAAGAAGTGGGGGATGCTGTTCCTGGTGAACCAGCTGTTCAAGATCTACTTCAAGGTGTGACTCCGTGGGCCCCTTGCGCCTGGCTCCCCGCGCTGTCTCCGGGCCGGCCTCCACGGCCTCGCCGGGACGGGACCCTCACCTGGCCGCATCCAGCTGAGGGCTGAGCGCCTGGGAGGTGCAGGGACTGTCGCGAGTGTTTGTGCATGGTCCCATTGGAGCCTCTGCCCTGCGCGGGGAGCGCCGCACCTCCCGGGGAGAGCCTGGTTCCAGCATCCCAAGCGGGTTCCCACTGGGGGGCCTGGGCTGTCCCGGGGGGGGGGGTGTCGCTCCGTGGTGTGTCGCTGCAGGCCTGTCTGTCGCCATAGTAACGACTAATACGGAGCAGGCGGGGAGGGGGGACGGGTCAAGAGGTCCTTGTGGTGGCTTGGTGCGTGCTCTCGCGTCTCCCGGGAAGCGGTCCGTTGCGTGTCGCTGAGCCGCCGTGGGGGCCGCTGCAGATCAACAAGCTGCACCTGTGCCGGCCACTCATCCGTGCCATCGACAGCTCGAACCTCAAGGATGACTACAGCACTGCGCAGAGGGTGACGTTCAGGTACTACGTCGGGCGCAAGGCCATGTTCGACAGTGACTTCAAGCAAGGTGGGTTGGTGGCCGCTGCTGCCGGTGTTTTCAAGGCCCTGGGTCCTGAGCCGCGTTCCAGAGCACTCATGGGCTCCTAGCAGGACGGAAGGGGACGAGCGGGGCGCCGGCCCACGTGTGCGCGGGCCTGTTTCTCCGAAGTGCAGGAAGACCCATCCTGGGTCTCTGGCCTCCCAGCCAGGGTGGCGGTTACCACGGCAACGCGCTCGCGGGAGGTGACTCGGCACCACCGTTCTTCTCTGGAGCGGGAATGATGGTCCTCAGTGCTGTGCCTTCGGGGCGGCCCGGGATCTGGGACGGGGAGCCCACGGCTGCGCCACCAGCATCTGCATCAGACACCCCAGGGGCCGCCAGAGCGGAGGGTCGCCGCGTGGCGTGAGGCTCGAGCACGGCCCGTCCAGGCAGCGCTTTCCAGAAACCATGGCCCTGGGTGTGTCTGTACTGACCTGTTGAGGAGAACGCAAAGCCACGGTGGTTCTACACGGTTTCCCCTGCTGTCCACGGACCAGATTTTGTAAAGCCTCGTCCTCAGCAGCCGTGCACACGTGAGGCCCGGGCCTGGAACGGCTTCCGGCTGCGAGCGCTGCGACAGCGGGGGTGACCGCTCTGCTGCGGGGCGGGCCTGGGTCTCTCTGCCGTGGGCTCGTGATGACCAACCTTGTTTGCCTCCACAGAGGTTCTGAGAGACCCACGGCTCCTGAATAAGGCCATCCTCGGCGGTTCTCTCGTCCTTTTTTTTTTTAACCTTAAAACAGGAAGTGTCAGAATAGGCGCTTTTCAATTCTTTTCGAGTTTCTGAAGGTATTGATAATGTTTTTCTCCGAAGAGTCCTTGAGTAGGATTTCTGACCGTCTAGCACAGCAGTACGCCGAGCGGGGACGGGCCGTAGCGGTGGGAGTGGATGGTTCCCGAGACCGCGATGTCGGGGGCCGCCGGTGGGACGCGGTGCGGGCGGGCGGTGAGCGTGCGGCCTGCCTTGTGTCCGCAGCGGAGGAGTACCTGTCCTTCGCCTTCGAGCACTGCCACCGCGCCAGTCAGAGGAACAAAAGGATGATTCTGATATATTTGCTTCCGGTCAAAATGCTGCTGGTAAGTGACTTTACTCCGCTCTCCCAGCCCTCGGTGCTCGCCACAGACGTTCAAAGGCACTTAGGAACGTAGCAGGTGGTGCGTAGTCTGCGCCGCGGGCGGGCGCACCCAGGAGCCCACGGTGAGCTGCTCGGGGTGCGGCCTGCACCGTTCAGCCCCGTGGTAGATGCTTCTCCTCGGAGTATCTGCCTCAGAAGACTGACGCATGTGAGACAAGGTAAGTGCGTGTTCTTTTGCTCCTGAAACTCTGAATTAGTAGAAATGGGTTCGACGAGGAAGAAAACGTCGTGCCGGCCTGTGCATAGCTCAGACTAGCTTATCTAGTCCTCCAGAGGTAATTTAATACTTGAAATGACAAGTAATCGCCCAGTTAGTTGACCAAAGTTTCTTCAAAGTGATAGAGCTTCCTTTCCTCCCACTTTAAATTTTTTAAACGTTACCTCAGCAGCACACACATGCGGCCCGAACCCACACGGCGCAGGGTAGCTTGTAACGGAGAAGTGACCAGTGGTGCCTGCCCTGCCCCCTCCCCGCCTCCGACCCTGCTTCCCACCTGCTTCCCAGAAGTGGCCAGTTGTTAGCGGTTCAGCCGGCTCTTCGGGTCGGCGTTTCCGAGCTCCCGGCCCTTACACCGGCCTGTCTCCCGCCACCGCTTACCCCTTGGAGACAAGCCGCGAGGGCGCGAGGAGGTCGGGGCTGGTTGTCCCCGGGGCTCTGGCTGCCAGACCCACGTCATCTTAGCTGCTTCCCAAGAAACAGGTTGCAGGTTTTTGTTTTTTTTCTTAATATTTTATTTATTTATTTGAGAGAGAGACAGTGAGAGAGAACATGAGCGAAGAGAAGGTCAGAGGGAGAAGCAGACTCCCCATGGAGCTGGGAGCCCGATGTGGGACTCGATCCCGGGACTCCAGGATCATGACCTGAGCTGAAGGCAGTCGCTTAACCAACTGAGCCACCCAGGCGCCCCAGGTTGCAGGTTTTTAAGACGTGACTCCTCGATGGGGGTTTTGTCGCCGGTAATCCTGGACAAACGAAAGGCTCTTACGCTGGGGAACGGGCGCTCTGTCCCAGGGTCACATGCCGACCATCGAGCTCTTGAGGAAGTACCGTCTCATGCAGTTCGCCGAAGTGACCAAAGCCGTCAGGTATCGTGGCCTTTTTCACCAGACGTCTCCCACGTGCGGTGTGAGGGCTTGCCCCGCGCTCGGCTTCCCTGAGCGTGTGCACGTCTCCCACCCAGCGAAGGCAACCTCCTGCTGCTGAACGAGGCCCTGACGAAGCACGAGACCTTCTTCATCCGCTGCGGCATCTTCCTCATCCTCGAGAAGCTGAAGATCATCACCTACAGGAATCTTTTCAAGAAAGTGTAAGCCGAGTGTTTCCTTCTGAGTTCTCGGGGTGACTGGGCCACCGCACCGGGAAAGTCGATGACCGCCCCGAGACGGCATATGCGCCCGTGTGGACGAGGCCCCAGCCCTGCCCTGAGCTTGTGCAAATGCAGTCAGACCTCCGGGCCCCCCTGCGGCCACCGGCTCCGTGCGCCCCCACCCCACAGGCATGCACGCTGACCTCAGGCGTCCCGCGTTCTGTCCCCGCGAGTGGGACAGGGGCCGTCCCCTTGATTCATAACCGACTCAGCCAGTCCACCCCTCCTGTTTGTCAGAAAGTTGAATTCTGCATCTGTCCCTTTCCCAGCTGCGGGTAGTATGTCCAGAACAGTGAGGGCCACGTGCCCTCGAATCCACAGGGCACGGCTCGTGGCGAGGGGCGTCCTGATCGCAGGGACGTCCGACTGTGGGTTAGGGTTAGGGTCTTGGACTCTGAGATGAATGTGTGGTGGAGGTTGGCACTTACAGCCGCGCTGGGGTCCTGTTCTCCTTTGTGACAGGTATCAGAGTGTTCGCATCCCGTCTGTAACCCGGTGGCCCTGTTCTTGCCCCTCCCAGGTACCTGCTGCTCAGAACACACCAGTTGTCTCTGGACGCCTTCCTGGTCGCCTTGAAGTTCATGCAGGTGGAGGACGTGGACATTGATGAGGTCCAGTGCATCCTGGCCAACCTGATCTACATGGTGAGGAGCCCCTCCCCGGCCGGTGGGGCTGCCGCTAGAGCCTCTCCTGTAGGGGCCTGAAAGCCACGGGCGTTTGTCGCAGCGTTTTCTGCAAGAACGCATGCTGTCCCGGGAAGTGACCGTGCCTTCAGAGGGCAGCAGGCAGGTGCCACCACCCGTGTGTGTCTGTGGGGCGTCTGTGTGCGTGTCGTGTTTGGGGCAGACGCCGATGCGGGGCCCAGGCGGGGGTGCGCCGGCATGTGTGTCGTGACCCTGGCCCCTCTCTCCCCAGGGCCACATCAAAGGATATATATCACACCAGCACCAGAAGCTGGTCGTTAGCAAGCAGAACCCGTTCCCTCCGCTGTCCACAGTATGTTAGACGGGGCACGTGGCCGGAGGGCAGGCGAGCCGGGTCTCCTCCAGCTGTGTCCGCGCGCGTGGACTCGGCCCCGGGCCACGAGGTGTTGTCTGCAGCCGTGCTCTCCGGGCCTCGCTGGCTGCGTGTGACGCCCTGAAACCTCCGTGAGGGCCTGCGGACAGCCCGAGCCGCAAGCGCAGGCACGGCCGGTCCCCCTGGAGCTGGGGACGCGTCCGTGAGGGGCTCTCTGGCTCACCGTTAGTAAAGGCGTCTTTGTCACCCTTTATGCAACTTTTTCTATAAAACGTCACTGTGAGTTTATACAGTTGACGTGTTCTTTGTTTTATCTTAACATACAGCATTTTTACATGTTAAATTAGAATGTTTTACAGAAATAAAATGTTTGTTTCACTTGAGGCTGCTTCTTTTAAAATGAATTTGCTTCAACAATTTCCAGTTTTTTTGGAGTACGTGCATTTGCCGTACGTGCAGAACCTACTGAAGAAGAAAGTGCCCTGGGCTGGTCCGGCCTCGCAGCCTTATCAGGGCTCGGAGCCTCTTCTCCCTGGTGCAGAGAAGCTGCTCCGGGGCCGTGGGTTCCTGCCCTATGTGGGCCGAGCTTCGGTCGGCCGTGCTTCCCGACAGGCTGTACCCCGGGCACGCCGGCAAGACGCCGGCATCCGTGTGTGCTCATGCGTCTACACTGTGCTCAGGGCTCAGGGGGGAGGTGATCCCGGGCTTGGGCTCCCCACTCCAGTCCAGGGAGGCCTCACCTGCCACCATTCCCGCCTCACAGCCTGGAGCGGGTTCCCAGAACAAGTGTCCCAAAGGGACCAGCCTGCCTCCCGCTCGTACACAGTGTCATCTCTGCCCCAGGCACATCCAGACTCCAGCTGAGGGACGTCCGTGCCCTGGAGGACATGTGTAGAGCCTGGGCCGTGGATTTCTGGCCTCTGGGCTCTTGGCCTCTGGAGCCACCGCTCCTAGGCCAGCTTCCGGAGCAAGATAGCCAGCGTGGCCACCGGGCAGGCACAGAGTCACCGTGCATTCTCCGGGGCATGAGGGATGGTGAGCTGGTGCTGCTTTCCGAGGATGCCCCGCAGCCTAGTGTGGACCAAGGTTCCCACGGCCCCAGGGTGCTCCTTGGGGCCACGAGCAGCGCCCCCAGGAGTCGGCGGTTGGCTTTCGCTGCCGCGGAGGAGACAGACCTCGGGTTCCGTGCCTCTGTTTGGCCTTGGCTTGTGTGTTTGGTGTGTGCATCGGGGGTGTGGACACGAGCCCTCGCCCCTGTGGCTGCTCTGCGAGGCGTCGGGGGAGCGGGCCTCACCTCTGCGTGGCGGGAGGAGGTCTGGCCCTGGTGACGGTCCCCTGTTCTTGAGCTGCGCTCGGCTGGTCTCTGGAACCCCGCCAGTGGGTTCTGCGGGAGAGGAGGGCCGGGCTGTGCTTCACGGGGCCGGGCTACAGCTGCAGGCCACACCGGCAGCCCCGGGGAGTCTGGAGCCGGGCTTGCCATGGGAGTGGTGCCGCGCGCTCCCGGCGTGAGCACGGGGCTGCCCCTTCCTGGCTTCCGCTCCGCAGCCCTCGCGGGCCGCGCCTCCTGACTTCTGGGCAGTTTGAAACCATGCAGCCCGCCCGCTGGGGCTCAGATGCGCTCCCCGCCTCCCGTCGCCCTCCCCGCTGCCTGCATGGACGAGCGCGTTTGTTTCTGCCGGGTTCTGGGAGACAGGCTGGCAGGGCAGCGGATTGGCCCCGCGAGTCTCAGTCTGGCGGGAGGCCGGACCGTCACAAACGGAGAGCGAACGTGCTGTGTCGGAGAATCGTAACGCTCAGGGCGCCTGGCGTGTGCGATGCTTGCTCTCGGGGTTGTGCTTTCGAGCCCCACGTGGGGTGCAGAGATTGCTTACATAAGTTTAAAGATAAAAATGAATCGTAACACTCAAAAGTCTGAACTGTGTTTGAACTCTCTGTATTCCACTCAAAAGAATATTTCAGTCCATGTTTTTAATCCCTTAAAACAGCCCTCTCTCCCGCAGGCCCTGGCCCCGGCGGTGCGTCCGCAGGTAGAGCGGCGGCTCCCCCGGGACAGGGGCGGGGCGGGCGCTGGCGGGGGAGCGGAGGTGTCGGCCGTCACCTCATGTGCGTGGTGATCCCGGCCCTTTGCTCACGGGCCCGTGTGGTGCGCTCCGCGGAAAGCCGGCGTGGGGCTGCACGGCGCTCCCGTCTCTGCCCGCCTGAGCCGCGTCCTCGCAAGGACGGTGCCTGTGGTTCTGTGCCCTCCGGCTTGCTCTCCGCCGTCCTTGGGAGAAGCCGCTGTTCCTGTTTGGAGACGGAGGCCCCGCGATGCCGCCCGCCCGCCGAGGGTTCCTGGGCGGCTTCGGGGCAGAGCGGAGGGGCGCAGCCATGCGCCAGCGGCTCCCTGACCTGGCGGGAGGCCGTCCTGGGCACAGCCTGTGTGAGGCCCGCAGCCTTCCCGCCTCGTGCCCTGGAGCCTCGCTCTAGGCCGTATTGCCCTCGGGTTTCCGGTCTGCGTGGCTGTGGCGTGGCTGCGGGGGCGTGGAGAAGCAGCCCCTCTGGGCAGGAGCTTCCGGGCTGTCCTGGGCTCTGCGGGCCAAGGACGGGTTTGCGCTCTGCCACAGAGCTAGTCGGGGAAGTAGCTGGTTTGGCTAAAGCCTTGTGCACGTGGGGAGGCGTGGTGGGACGGGAAGCTGGCCAGCTGGCATGTAGCTGCTGAGCCCCCTCCGCACGCCAGCGTCTGGCCGGGTGCTGGGAGTCGATCAGGAAGCCAGACGGTCCTGGGCAGCCAGTCGTGGGGCCAGGACTTCACCAGTCACCGCGCACAGTGAACCAGAGTTGCAGACAGAGCGCGTGTCAGGGAGCTGCAGAGAGGCCACCCGTCAGACACCAGAACCAGACGGCACGGCGACAGGGCCAGCAAGGGCGTGAAGCCGCTTTCCCACCGAAGCGTGAAGGGTGGGTGGGCATCAGTTTGGGAGCCGGGAGGATGGGAGGTGGGAGCCTTTCAGACGGAGGCAAAGGATGGCAGGGAGCAGCCTCACAGTCTTGAGACCAGCACGGCGGGGGGGACGAAGGGGGTGGACAAAGGACAGGAGCCCCTGATTTCCAGCTGGGTGCCTGGTGCTGAGGGCGGCCGTGTGGCCGAGTGCTGGTCATCA
Organism: Taxidea taxus jeffersonii; assembly: GCA_003697995.1. NCBI lineage: Eukaryota > Metazoa > Chordata > Mammalia > Carnivora > Mustelidae > Taxidea > Taxidea taxus. The sequence goes on along the minus strand of ML108122.1, from coordinate 66,792 downwards.
GGGTGCAGGCAGAAGGGTAGGCTGTAGCTCCTGGGAAATTTCTTAAAAGATGACTGGTGTGTCCCTCCCTCCATCCTGCTGCCTGGGACACAGACGTGATGGCTGGAGCTCTAAGGGCCATTCTGGAATACGAGGATAATAGCTGGTTCACGGATGGCTGAGCAGTGACGGCTTGGATTGCGCTAACCTTTCTTTTTATTTTGTTGTTCCTCTTGATTTCTCATCATGACGCCAGCCCCATGATGCGTTTACCAAAAGCAATATACAGTGTGTGTCCACTTCCCACTTCTGGTAAGGGGATTTGTGGCTGCTTGTCTGATCCACGGACCCCTGTGGTTGTTCCGGGTCGCATCAGATCGTGCACCTTGCCACAGACGGTCTAACGTCACATGTGGGTCTCGTACAAACCACGCTTGCACCGGCGCGACACGGCGATGGTTTGGGTGATGGAGGGACAGGACGCACTTGGTGCTCCCCAGTCACGCTACTTGCCGTGTGGAGGGTGTGCTTGGCCGGTCCGTCCGGGAGAGACGGGCGCGTGCCCCGGGGGTCAGAGTGTTCCAGCACCACATGGAGAGCATCAACACAGAGAGGTAAAGGCGTTTTAATCACGTACTTCTCTAACACAGTAGACCCCAAATAGTGCCACTCCAACATGCAGTCTTAGATTATGGGTTTAGGCTTATGTTCTAGTGTCTGGGTGTGCAGGATGCGGGAGCTGCTGAGGGAGCACAGGGCTGCAGGACTGGGGTGCTGAGCTCGCGGGGTGGTGGCCGTGGTCGGGGCCAGGTGGACCCTGTGCCGCCTGAGCGTCTCTCGGGGAGGGCGGCTTGGACCCCGCGGGCCATGCTGGAGAAAGACCCCTCCCCCCCCCCCCCGTCGCCCCCGTGGCTGCAGGAACGGCCGAGTCAGCAGAGCAAGGCCTCCCTGAGGGCTCCGAGGGCGGGATAGGGAGGCCCAGGAGTAGTGCTGCGCGGCCACCAGGCTGCTGGCCCACCGCTGCCGAGGACGGGTCTGTGGACACGGGCCCGGGGCCACAGGGCTGCCGACACCGTCCATGCAGGGCGCAGACAAGGACCTCACCAGGTGCGCTCAGTGTCTCCACATGTGCTCCGCCTCCGTGTCCACGTCGAGGCAAGGAGCTGAGAGCACCAGAGCCTCCCGGGAGCAGGTCGCAGGACACGGGGGCAGCTGGCACCGTGCACGCAGCCCCTCAGGACAAGGCTCCAGCTGCCACGTCGGTGGCTCTGGGCGGAGGATGCAGGCTGAGCACAGCCGTCGCCGGAGCTCAGCCGCCAGGAATGTGGGGGACACACCAGAGAGCAGGAAGTCCCAACAAGCCCCACTGCCAGGAGGGGCAGGTAGGGTGCAGCGTGATGGGGCCCGTCTGGGAGAAACCACGCCAGCAAGCAGCCTGGAGGGGCTTGGGCCGATCCCGTGGGCACAAAGGGCCACCCTGAGGACACAGAGGGCTGGCCCGGGGGTGGCGCCTGCCTGAGCCCCATGTGGAGGCCAGAGTGGCAGGAGGTGTCCCCAGGGCGGTGCAGCGAGCATTTCCGGGTCCTCACACCACACCACCGGTGGACCCAGGCGGCGTTTTGTAAGAACCCAGTGTGTCCTCCAACCCAAGAGGGCTCTCAGCACCGCGGGGGCCTCCCCGTCTGTCTGGGCCCAACACGCCCTCCCCCGCCGCGCGCCGGCTCCTGTGGGTGCTCTGGCTCCAGAGGAAACCACCTGTCCCATCTGGGATGAAAAGTCACTTCTCGCCGATGCTCGGACAGTGCATATTGTGTTTCTCGAGGATGCTCCCACCGAGGTTGGTGTCCTCGGGGACCGGCCTTGACCAGCAACTCCTGGGGGGCCCTAGCTGGGGGGCTGCCCCTACACAGAACCCTACTGATGAGGCTGCTCCATCCCACCATCGAACTCGGGCTCAGCTGCAGAAGCCCCCCTATGTGGGGGGGCAACCGTGACCCTTCACAGAGTGGAGGGGCAGGTGACAGAGCAGGTAGGCTCATTGGGATGGTCCTGCAACCCCTGCCTCTCTCAATGTAGCACTCACTCCCCCTCCTCTCCTGTGGCCCAGGGTCCACCCCAGCTGCTGCTGCTCGTGTCCTGGAGGGGCCAGCCTGGCTGAGGGCCGTGCGCACGAGGGGGCTCCTTTAGGTCCGTCCCCCGGTGACAGTGACACTCGGGGAGGGGCTTGGCGCCGGGCACGGGGGCGAACAGATAGCCCCACCGTGTCCCACCTTACCCTCCAGAACCTCACTGACCAGAGTCTACTTCTGGATAAGCCGACCCGGGGCGACAACAGGGCTCCCCCTTCTCCCCATCGTGCCTCGGTCTCCCCCTCTGAGGCACACATGGGGCCGGTCGCCGATCGGCGGCCAATGGCGAGAGATGGGAGCTGTAGCAGGGAAGGCGGTTTTCACCTGTGGGTCTAACGCCCGTTCCCTGGGCCCCAGACCACCTCTGACCTCTGAACCCATGCGGGGTGTGCCGCTGCACTGAGCAGGGGGACAGCCATCTGCGGCGGCCGAGGCCTCTGTCCAGGAGGGCCTCTGCCCCACGCGGCCCTCGGCTTTCTCTGACCGGCTCTGAGAACCCGCATACCTGGTCACATCGATTTTCCGAACCTTGCGATACCCACTGTTTACCAAACACTCTGCCCAGCTTGTGACGTTCGGGGGCGTCTTCGTGCCGGAACTTTGGGACTTTGCTTAGTGAAGTTACGCAAAGCACAAACTGTGCGGGGGCGTGTGGAAAGCGCCGCGGCGGGCCTGGGCTGACCTGCCGTGTCGTCTAAAGCACTTTGCTTCTCATGACCGCTTAGGCTGGGGGCGGGGGCGCACGGATGGGGACGGAAAGGGCTTGCCGCATCGCTCCCACGGGCCCCCAGCACACCGAGCACGCGCGGGGTCCCTGCGCGGCCGCGTCCACACTGACTGAATGCTGGGGCCGGGGGCAGCCGCTCCCGGGAGCCCAGGAGCTGCTCGGGACGGCGGTGGCCCCGGCCGAGGCCAGCATGAGGCCAGGAGGGAGAAGCAGCCGCTAGGTCCCCGCAGACGCATCCTGCCCGTGAGAGGCTCCCTCCGGGAACACGTTTCCACCCTGTCTCAGCGCTGGGCCCCCCGCCCCACCCCAGGCCGTGGGCTGCCCGATCCCTGCTCCGGCCCGTTATGCAAGTGTCCTGAGCCACACCGCAGCCCCTGGCAATCACACCCGAAAGGACCCGCTGTGCCCAGGAACGGCCCGTCGCGGTTCTGGTCATCCCCGGGTCCAGACTGCTACCCCTCAAAGGACAGCATTTCCCGAAGAAGCTCCCCAGCCCGGCGAGGGCAAGGCAGGGTCTGGCGTTCCGGAGGAGCGCGCTCTTCAGCAGAGCAAGAGGAAACCAGCGCGGGAGCCGACCGGACCGCGTTGTCGCGGACGGGAGACGGGCTCCAGGCGCGGCCCGTGGGGCACAAACGAGACACCAGCGGCTGCCTGCGGTCTTGAGGGGGAATGACTTTAATGCGGGGCGGGGCCCCCCGTGGGTGCCGGGGCTGCGGACCTGGCTTTCATGGATCGGTCGATCCACTTGAGGAAGTTGGTGACCTTGGTGTAGATCCCGAACTTCCCTTTGCGCGCACAGCCTTCTCCCCAGCTGACGATGCCCGTGACGAAGTAGGTGTCCCTGAACCGGGTGACGTGGGGGCCCCCGCTGTCCCCCTGGCAGGCGTCCTCGGGCTTCGAGTCGTAGCCGGCGCAGAACATGTTCTGGGTGATGCTGAAGCTGCTGGACAGCTTGCACGTGTTCCTGTCCACGTAGGGGACCTCCATCATCTTGAGGGTGCTGGACGGGCGGCCCTTCTCGTGGGTCTTCCCGAAGCCGCTGACGATGCCCGTCTTCTGCGTCATGAGCGTGGACTCGGCCCAGTCCTTCTGGGGCAGGCAGGCGGGGGCCACGTTCATGCGGAAGGTGATGGGCGTCTTCAGCCTGATGACGGCGATGTCGAAGTCATAGGTCTCCCTGACGAAGCGGTTGTGCCTGATGACCATCTCCACCTCGTGTGCGGCCTCGTTGCCTTCCTCCTTGTCCGTGTCCCGTTCACCTGCGAGGGGGCGCGACACGGAGGGGCTCGGCTCGGGCTGGGCTGGGCACTCACCCACGGCGCTGCTCCGAGCGGCTCTCACTGTGCCCGTACGGTCACCGGGAGATCTGAGCAACGAGGGGGGGCTCAAAGCAAGGAGAAACGACCTCCAGGGTCGCTCCCCGGGGCCACCGCAGGTCACACTCCATAACCAGGGCCAGCACCTCAGGCAGACGTGTCCCGGGACTGCCGGGCGGCGGGGGCGCCAGCTCCGGACCCGGGACGTGCCGAGTGTCAATTCTCAGACGGGGAAAGAAAACACAAACTGAAAAGGTCTCATTAATACTTTTAAAATGGATGACACGTTGAAATACTACTACTGTTTTGGATATACTGGGAAGATATGTTACTAAAGTTGATTCCACCTGTCGGGGAGAGCTAACGATCGCATGCACGGTGGCGTTTGTGGCTGGCGCTGCTGGAGAAGGACACGCGTTACAAAACGTGCCGGCCCCGCGCTGGGCCCTGGAAGCCTTCCTGGAGGAAGGGACGCTGAGGGGAGGCTCGCGGTCCTGGGCCTGGACTGGCACGAGTAGGGGACAACCCCCCCGCTCCGTGACCCCCCTACCTGCTCCTCAGGGTCCCCTGTGTGAACTAGTGTTTCCAGCTAGCGGCTCCAGAGGTGAGGAAGTGACGGGGGCCCTGCCGGCGGGGGGACAGGGTCGTGCAGCCACTTACCTACCCTCACCGTGAACTTCTTGGCTTGTTGGAGACAGTGAGCCGCCGTGAGGACGTAGTACTCGCTCAGGATGGTGCCTCCGCAGAAGCCCTCGTTCTCCTCGTTGATGAGCAGAGCCTGCGAGGGGCACCCTGTCAGGTGGGGTCTGACGACAGCTTCCTCTCCACGTCCTCGCCGGGGCCAGGGCCTCCCCCTGCTGCCCTCCCCGCTGGGGTCTGCGGAACTGCCACGGCCTCCCTCCATCAGGCTCGTGGGGGGGGGGCCCAGGGGGGCCCGGACCCCCCAGGTTTGGGCAGCGCCTGCACCCGGAGCAGTCGTTCGCTGAGGTCCCGCGGAGGGCCCGGCACGGTCACCTGGGGGGGTTCTGCTGCGCTTCCGCAGCTTTCTGCACCTGGACCACGGGCTCCGGGGTCGGAGCAGCCGCGTCCCCTCCAGAGCTCTCATAGAAACCCGATTTTCCTTGTGAAAACCTTTGCCACGTGGCTATGAAATTCAGCCAAGACCGGGCAGGCGCGTCTTCAGGGAGAAACTTCTGGTGTCTGGGGCAGCTCGTCCCCAAGGGGCCACAGAGGCCCCCCGTCAAGGGCCATGTCCTTGGAATCCATGGGTTCCCCCTGGAGGGGACCCTCTCCCCGGCGGGGTGAGCGCTGGGGGGCACGGCGGACAGGACCCCTTCCCCCAGAGAGCGGGGCTGCGAATCCGGAGACGCAGCGCCTGCCGCCTCCCTGGAGAGTCCGCGCCGCGTGAGCCGGCCGTGAAATAAGGAACAAGCTCGGCTCTGAGAAAGCCCTTGAAGACCACTGTGACGAGTGGGAAACGACACTGACACCCTGTCTGTGCATGACCCTTGAGCCGCTAAGCCAGCCTGGGGGGCCAGTGAGGGACAGTCTTCCTGTCCCTGGACCCCAGCTCCTCGCCCTCACATGGAGGGAGGCGGCCGGGCTGGGCTGGGGAGCAGGAGTTGGGAGTCCCCGAGACAGGATCACCGCCGCCCACGCACATCCCCCATCCTCTCCGCCCACGGAACGCAGAGCCACGGCCGAGCCTCCTGGGCTCAGGGGTCAGGGAGGCTCCACCGGCTGCCCCCACGGAGCTGCACGCGCGCCTGGCGGGGGTGCGTGTCCCACACCAACTCCAGCTGGGGTGGCTCGGCTGGGCTCGCGGCCCTTCCGGGAGCTGGACGGGCGCACGTCGGGCGGCAGAGCTGATCTCACGGCCCGGGCCCCACGCCCGCGCCACGTCGGACCCACACGGTTCTCTCCGAATGCGCGCTGCAGGCAAGGTGACCCCAGGCTGAAATGCTCCTCCCCGGCCTCCTGACAATTTAGGCGAACGCACCCTTGCGGAGCTGTGAGTGGGGGCAGGCTGAGCCCATTGTTGGGGTTTTGCTTGTAGGAGAAGCCGTTGGCTTGGGGTTCTGAACCCTAAACCCTGAGTTAGGACGGCTGGACAGCACAGAGGACACCCGGTTCAACCTGAGTCCGACAAACAGCAGTTTTTAGTGTAAATGCATCCCACGCGGTCTTTGGGACACACTCACATTAGAAACTGCTCATCGTGTATCTGAAGCTCCAAGCACAAGTCCCGTGTTGCTCTTTGCCAGGTCGGACGACCTTAGTCCAAATCAACAAGCGAAAAGGGATTTTTTTACCTTGGCAAACACACGATGCACTTTCTCCGAATTACTGCCTGCCTGGTAAGGATTTACAGGGTTGCTAAAAAATCGTTAACTGAATTGGAGAGGAAACGAGGGAAGCGAGGCTTCCTGCTGGTGGTCGGAAGAGCAAGCCGAGGGCTTGGCCGCGCCGGGCAGCCCCACCCCCACGCGCACCCCCGGCTGACCCGAGCCTGCAGCCAGAGCTGGTCGAGGCGACAGGACTACGTCTTCTGTCTTTCATGGGCGCACAGCTGGGGGCGGACAGGGCCCACTTTACATCTCTGCACCGTCCCCCTTGGAGCCAGAGGCACGTGCCCTGCCTGTGCCACCCAGGCCCACGGCATGGTCACCTGCCAGGGGCATTCGCCGTCTTTGCAGTCCTGCCCGCCCACGATCCGGACCAGGCCGCTCGAGGCCTCCGCGGGGCTGCTGTCTGTCTCGTGGAACGGCAGCAGCAACAGGGTGCTCTGGGTGGCAGGCAGGTCCCCGGGGTCGTACTGCTCCTGCATGCCGGCCTCGGCTTCTGAAGGACCCTGGCCACTGTGGGCGACCTCCGCGGACCTTTTACTGCGCCCCACCGTGGTTTTCCCGCAGGGGAAAGGTTCTGGAAAGACACGGGCTGGCTTCAGCAGGGCGAGACGCTCCCCGTCCCACATGCACAGCTCTCCCAGCCCGACCTGGAGGAGGGTGGGGAGCAGAGGGGACCCCTGAGAGCCCGGGTTACACAACGGAGACCACTGCCACAGGGCGGGGACATGCCCACCTCCTGGAACGCCCGAGACTCGGCACCCCGACCAGAGCTGCAGGTCAGACGGGGTGCCCGGCTTTGAGGAGCACGTGAGGCCCCCGTGAGAAGCAGGTGGAGTTGAGAGGGAGAGGTGGCCTCTCAGAAGCTCTGGCCCAGGTGGGTCCTCAGGGGGGCGGAGGTCCTGCTCATGTCCCCTCACTAGGCCGTGCCCTCTGAGAGCCTCCAGGCCAGACTCAGGGCCCGGCTTCCATCACCGAGAAGGAAACCAAAGCCCATCGCTGGGGCCTGGACGACCTACTCCTCCGTGGCTCCCCGTGCGGCTCCTGCACCCGCCCTGCCCCACGTCCCCGCCCCGAGAGTCAGCCCGTGCTGCCCCGCACCCACTCCAACTCCCAGCTTCCCAGGCAACGGGGCATGCCAAGGTCACAGGCGGGTCACCGTGCTTCAGGGTTGGCTGGGAGCCAGGCACCACCCCCCTTCTTCACCGGCACCTGGGGAGTTAGGCAATCCTGCTGGCCGTTCCTCAGACGGTTCCCAGAAAACCTGGGTCTGTCCCACCCCTCCTGCCCCCCCCCATGCTGGCAGCCCCGCCCCCTGCAGCCCGGGCGCGGCCTACCTGTGGGGACGCAGGACTTGCCGTTGTCTGCGAGGACGTAGCCGCTGGCGCAGGAGCACACCACGGAGTTCTGCTCCTCCCTGCAGAACTGCCCGCAGTCCCCGTTGTCCACGCTGCACAGCTTCCGCATGGCTGCAGGAGAGGACAGCCCGGGGAAACCGGGGCTGTGCCAAGCCCGGAGGACGGACGGCAGCTTCAGCCGCCCACCCCACCCAGCTGCCCGCTGGAGCGAGGGCCCAGAGCCACCCGACTGAGACCCCCAGCGGGGCCCAAGCCCACAGGACGGGTGCCCAGAGCAGGCCAGGGGCCAGGGACCACACCCCTACCCCCGTGTCCACGCCGCTCCCTGGACCACGTGGGGACGGCATGGCATCTGCAGGGCCCCGGGCGCCAGGCCTCCAGGAGATCCTTCCGAAACCCCAGCACGCCCTGGGTGGGCCCTGGAGGCTGGCAGGTCTCAAGTGCAGCCTTCAGAAGGGCACATGCCCTGCCCCGCAGCCACGAGCCCGGTGCACACAGGCCGCCGGCGCGAGGACGGGCCAGGGCTGGCTGCTCAGGCCCAGCCGGGGTGGGCGGGGTGGCCACGAGCCCATCCACGGAGGCTGCAGGATCCCCCACGGCATAGAGGGGCCGGGATGTGCCTCAGAGCCTGGGGTCTGGGCGGGGGTGCGCACTGGACTCGGGCCTTCTGGCCCGTCGGGGGACGCTCTCGGCACGGAGAACCCGTGGGGCCTCCGGGGCATCGAGGCTGGGTCGAGGGGCCCCCGTGGTGCGGCCTGCTGTCTCCAGCCCATGCGCCACCCCGCCCCCACCTCATGTCCCCGATGCCACCACGGCCGACTACCTCACGTTCCGCCATTTGGGTTTCAGTGGCGAAATAATGACAGTGAGAAGACCCACGTTAGTGCCACTTTGGAGAACACGCGCGGTGGCCCCGGGCTGCGCCAGGCGGTGAGCGGCAGAGGTGGCGCGGGCGGGCCGGCGGGGACGAGCCCACAGAGGCCCGAGCTCAGGGCCCATTCTGCAGATCACGAAGGTCCTCTCCTTGGGGGAAACTGGCTTAATACAGATCTAATGTTTATTAAATTAATCACCGCGTCAGTGACCTCTCCATGTAGAACGCATTGAAGGTATCTTGTTTCTAACCAGACGGTCCCAGAATTTGGAATTGACGTTCGCATCAAGAGACGTGAGTGGAAGGCGGTGACTCAGAGCCACTGCCGGGGCCGCAAGTCACCGTGGCTGGTGTGGGGTGGGGGCGCCGGGGGAGAGTAGCCCCTCCGAGTTACGGCCCCGTGTCCGCGAGCGCGCCGCAGCCTCTCAGAGGAAGACACGTGGCTGTGTGTCTGTCACCTAGAGTCGGGCGGGCCGTGGGCCACTTGGGCTCTGCTGGCCCCACAAGGGCACAGCGCACGGGAGCGCGGACTCGAACCTACGAGGCTGGGCTCCTCCCCTCGTTCTGACCCGGGCTGGGTGAGCCCGAGCTGAAGGGACACGGGGGAGGGACTCACACAGTTCGCAGTTTTTGCCTTCGTATCCTTCCAAGCAGGTGCACGTGTACTCGCCGAGGCCGTCTCTGCACTGGCCCTCATTCTGGCAAGGACCGCTCTCACACTGGTCGCCGTCTGCAGGGACGGGGTTTGAGAACCTGAGCTGGCCGGCAGCTCCCACGGCCATGGAAATGGCTTTGCTGTGTAGATCTTGGCTTGAGTAAACCCCAAATCCCTCCTGTCTCCCCGTAAGCGTGTCTCCCATCTGGACTTCATTTTACCCCCACCCTTTGTGGCTCTAGCTACGTGATGCTCTGATCTAACTGGGCTGTTGGTCAGCTTTTCTGTTTCTGCTGGGATGTGTGACAGTGTGTTTTCAGCAGCGCGAGGAGCTCGGGGCTGGTGACCGTGTGGACCGGCTGGGAGGTCAGAGGGCAGGGCATTGCCGGACACACGCTTCTAGGCTCAGCCCTGGCAAGACCCGTGTTTGGGGCCTCTTCCACATGGTCTGGAGGGAAAATGGGAGCGCAAAGACTACTGTCCAGCACTAACACGGGACATCACGCTTCCCGGTGCCTTCGGACGATCTGTTTTAGAGACAGGTCCGATTGGCATTTTGAGAAATTGGGAGAGTGTCACCAGAATGACACACAACTCATGATTTGTCCCGTTTCACAAAGCCGTGAACATTCCACCTTCTTAGAAGACCTAACCTTTCAGACCTATTCTTTGTTTCTACCTAATGTCTTGGATTAAGAAAATTATCATAGAGTTTGGTACTCCACAAGTGAGAGTGAACTAATTAAGTCTACAGTTAAGTAAATAACAAGACTAGAATTAGCATAAAGTTAAAAAAATGATTTCACAATAACTATTATGAAAACACTCAGAGAGGAAAAGTCTCAGGTGAGTAAGAAATAAGCAGGAACAGAAAGGAAATTGAGGAAGAATTTTCAAAACTCAAATATGATTTCTCCCTATTTCAATGTCCAAACGAACCCCACTCAGTATTAGAATAGAAGACATCTTACCTGCGTATTTATTCCAGAATTCAGTCTAAAAGGGGAAAGAAGATTTTAAAACACGTTAGGGAGAACACCGACGTCTCACACGACCACCACATCAGCCTCCGTAGGACCCTTTGCCAGGCAGAGCCCTTTCCTGGTGCCTTTGCTCCGGGGCTCCTCGGCCTGCGAGGGGAACTCTCAGACCTGCGGGTCCGACGTGTGGCACTTCCATCGTCCTAGAGGCACCGGCTCTCCTGAATCTTGGGAAATCTATCTCCAAGTTAATCACCAAGGAATGGATTGTACCAGAAATGGTTGACTCTGCTTGCTACACCCACGTGGGTCAACGAGTGGTTCTGAGGGAAGATCTCTGTGTCAGAGTCAGTCAGGGGTCAGATGCTTGGAGATGCTCGTGTTAAATTGAGGAAATGGTCATTGGTCATTAGGTTAAAACAGGCCACCAAAAGCCTATATCACACTAAAAGATGTTCATAGTCTGAACAGACAGTGCCCCCCGCAACTTTAGGTATAACCTCAGAATGTGGTCTTCATGGAAATGGGGTGTGGGCCGATGAGGTTAAGGCTGGAGAGGAGAACGCCGGCTCAGGGCCGACCCTGAGTGCCCTCAGGAGAGACGGAGGGGGCACGAGAGCCACACGTGGAGACAGCAGAGGGCTGAGGGCTGAGTCCACGAGGCCAGGAGGGCCCAGGACGGCTGGCAGCACCCGACGCTCAGGGACAGGCGCCGAGCTCGCACTCCCGCAGACCTCCGGAGGGAACCTTTCCACTCTCAGGGCTGTGGCCTGGCTCCTGGGCGCCCAGGGGAGCTACACTTGCCCAGAACTAAGGTCGGAATGTCCCTGCAGAACCTCCGGGGCACAGGCTCTGTTGCTGCCCCGAGCGCACATTGTAGTCGTTAGCAGATAACTGAAAGGAAACATTTCAAACTAGAGAGAAGAGTAAAGGTCTCCCTGGGGCTCCCGGGTGGCTCAGTCGGTCAAGTCCCTGACTCTTGATCTCAGCTCAGGTCTTGATCTCAGGGTCCTGAATTGAAGCCCCGCGTTGAGCTCTGTGCTTGGAGCCCATTAAAAAACATGTATAGACGGGGGGTCCTCGGGGGCTCCGTGGGGTAAGCCTCTGCCTTCGGCTCAGGTCATGATCGCAGGGTCCTGGGATCGAGCCCCGCATCGGGCTCTCTGCTCAGCGGGGAGCCTGCTTCCCCTCTCCCTGCCTGCCTCTCTGCCTGCTTGTGATCTCTCTCTCTTTCTCTCTTTGTGTCAAATAAATTTTAAAAATCTTAAGAATATACATGTATGTCTGTATAGTTAAGAGCAAAGGCCTTCCTAAGTCCCCACACCTCTGAGGCCTGCAGCCTTGCACGTACTAAAGGCATAAGATACAGTTTGGAATTCCTGGAAGGTTCTTCATGATGACCTGTGATTCTTGACGTAACAAGGAGCACATATAACCCTGTGTTAAATATTCCTTCCCTGGAGCTCTGGCTTCTGTGGGAAGGTTGTGTCTGCTGGGCAGCCGTCCTCGCCTGGGCTCGAATAAGACTCTTCCTTTCCATTTTTAAAGGGTTTGTTCATTTTGTGCTGATGCCAGCTAACACCTTGATTTGGGCTCACGGCCTCTGGGGCTGTGAGAGTGAATTCTGGTCGTTCTGTGGCGCAGCCTAGAAGCCTCTGGAAACTCAGACACCGTCTCTAGAACTGCAGTGAGAACAGAATCACGCAGCGGAAGTGGCTGCTTTGGTGTACAAGCCTGTGAAGTCCAACGCGGGCCCAGACGTGCGCCGCCAGGGGCGAGACGGAGACAGCCGCTCTGGCCCCGACATCACAGCCCGTGGCAGCGGCACCGCAGGCCCACAGATGTGCTCTTGGTCCCCGCCACGACTTCCGAGCGCCTCGCACAAGCTGCGAGGGGGACGAGCTCCTTCACCGGGACAACCCGGCCGCGAGGGCACGGCTCGTCGCCTCGCTGAGTGGAAGGCTGCCGGTCGGTCCGGTGGCCACGGCTGCTCATCTGGGCTGACGCTGACCGGAGCCGTGACAGACGTTCACACCCACGCATCCGTGTGAGCAGGTGCACGCTCAGGAGTGGGGTTGCGGGGTCGGAGGGCAGCAGCGTCCGGGCCGCCACACGTGCAGGCTGCGGGTCCCGTCCCTGGTTTCCAGCCTGCAGCTGGGGTTCGAGCACCCGTGAGGGCCCAGCAGGTCTCGAGAGCTGTGCGCACTTGCCCGCCGTGCGTCCCTGGGACGTGTCTGGTCACGTCTTCTGCTCCGTGTGGCCCGTCGGTCGCTGGCGCCCACTCCGCTGGGCTGGGTGAGTTCCTCATCCTGAGTTCAGAGCCGTTGTCGGTGTGTGGTTGGCAAGCATCTTCTCAGTCAGTAGCTTGTGTCTTTAATCTTCAAGGTTTCTCACAGAGCAAGTCTTCAAGCTTGAGTAAACCTAATTTACCTGTTTTCTGTTTATGGGTCATGGTTTTGGTGTTGTGCCTAATTCCATATCATGACCATTTTCTCCCCGAAGGCTTATGTTCTACCTTTAGATCTAGGATAATTTTGAGTCCGTTTTTGTACAGATGTGACACGTAGGTCGAAGGTGACCTTTTGTGTTTGGAGATGGGGAGTTGTCCCAATACCATCAGCTGAAAAAGACAATTCTTCCTTCATTGGGTTTTATGAATGTTTGTCAAATATCAATCAGCCTTATTTCTGTGGGTCCATTTAGGGACTTTGTAGTCTGTCCCACTGATCTATGTGTCTGTCCCTTTCCCAGAACACATGCTAATGGCTCTGCGGTCAGCGTGACTTTGTGGGGCGTCTGTAAGGCATGGACTGTGACTCTGTCTTTCTCAGACTTATTCCAGCTGTTCTGATGTCTTTGCTTTTCCATATTTCCACATCTGGAACCAGCTTGTCTCTATCTGAGGGATGGTTACTGACGGTGCCTTAACTAGGCAGGTGCCCACGTCAGACATGGCGGCGCCGTGCATTAGGGCAAAGAGCGCCGGTCTCCACGTCCCCGTGTGGGGCCCAACCCATGGAGGTGCGGCCGAGGCCTTGAGTCGTTTTTTAAATGAACACCTGACATTGTAGAGTTGGCTTAACAAGACCTCCAGACGGCCTCACACCCTCCCACCGCACGGGACCACAGCCGGCCCCAGTGCCCCGACCGCCGCCGCGGGGGCCGGGGCTGCTCGCTGGCCCTGGCAGGGGCCCGGGCCGGCCTCCACGCAGGGGCGCAGCGGCAGGACGCTCGCGCACCGGCCCTTACCGTCTTGGCGCTGTCCTCGAAGACTTCGCGGGCCTCCTCGAAGGAGCACGTCTCCTCCATGCACTCTCTCTCCAGGCTCCCTTTCTTCATCTCTTCCAAAAACGAGTTTGCCCTGCGGACGCGCCCCAGGACGCTGCTGGCGCGCTCCGGGCTGAGGAACACTAGCGGACAGGGAGGGCCGTGTCGCCCGGAGGGCCTCGGCGGCTGGCCTGCTCTACCCCCTCCCCGGGCAGGATCTGCTCTTCCCCACGCAGCAAGACCCCCCTTCCTCGTGCCCCGCTCCCTCGTGACCCCAAAGTGACCGGGCCCTAGGCACCCTTCTCTGTGGAAGTCCACGCGCCCTGTCCCCGCACCCCCCAGCCCCCTGCCTGTCCCGCAGAGCTTCACGTGGCCACCCAAGCCCTCCCTCCCCTCTCCCTGCTCTGGGGTCCTGGGGCTGCCGCCTCCTGGCGCCCCCCACCTGCACCCAGTCCCCACCAGGGCTCAGATCCCGTTAAGGGGGGAGCGGCGGTGCTGCTGTGAGCACAATTATGAAGTCCCAGGACACACGCGCGTGCGTGCACACACACACTTTCAAGAAATAGTACTTATTACATTTTTACTTGATTTCTGTTCCATTTCACTTAAAAACCCAGTGAATTGGTCTGTGACTCTCGAAAGACTCCTGGTCTGCCCGCTGAAATGTCTTGGACCCGAGAGCCTCGGGAGGCTGTGTCTCTCCCGCTATCCCGCCTCCACTGTCCCCTCTCCGTGGAGGCTGGGGCGCTCAGAGGCTTTCTCACCCGGCATCGCCCTCTGCCTTCCTTCCTGCCCTCCCAGAGGCGGCCCTCCAGTTGCCGTCCCGGTCGGGACCTGCGTGCTGAGCTCCGTCCTCCCCCAAGGGCAGGCCCTCAGCTCAGAATGCCTCCCCACGCGTGGCACCGGACCCTGGGCCAGGGGGCGCTGGGCCGCCGGGCCTCGACGCAGCTCGCTCCCCTGCTCCTTAAAAGCTGGCAGTGGGTGCCTGGGGGGCTCGGTTGGTTGGGCAGCTGCCTTCGGCTCCGGTCGTGATCCCGGAGTCCCAGGATGGAGTGCCACATCGGGCTCCCAGCCGCACGGGGAGTCTGCTTCTCCCTCTGACCTTCTCCCCTCTCATGCTCGCTCTCACTCTCTCTGTCTCTCAAATAAATAAATAAAATCTTAAAAAAAGGATAAATAAAGATGGCAATGGGGCTCACCTGCCCGCGTATGAGTTGCGTTGGCTTGAGGCGGGTACACACTTAGTGCTCAATAAACGTTCACTTCACACCCCCTCAGGTTGCTTTCCCGCCCAAGGCAACGTGGGTGTCACCCCAAGTTTGACGCCAAGCTCAAACTTGTCTGTGGATGCCCCTTCACCCCAGAGGTCTGCCCGCTCCTGAGCACGTGGGGCCCTCCCTGCTCCGACCTTCTCACTTCCCACTGCTCCCGTGTCCCCTCTGCCCGCCCCACCGCCCCTCTCATCCAGGGCATGCACAGCCCCCAGCCCCCCGCCTGCCCTGGGGCCACTGCTCCCTTGCCCTCTCCTCTGGCTTGGCTCTGCTTCCCCCTTTCTGGGCCTCTTCTCTCTGGACAGCCTGGAAGGTGCAGAGAACCAGCTCTGTCCAGCCTTGAACCAGGCACCCTGTGTCCCTGCCCAAGCCAGGCTGAGCGGGGAGGCTTCCATCTCATTCTCCTTCTGCCGCCGAAACTCCTCTCTGCTGTGACCCCTGGGCCCCCAGCTCGCTGTGGCCATGGAGGGGGCACATCTCTCTGTCTCTCTTGGTCTCTCCCTCCTTCTCTGTCCACGAGCTTCTGTGTGTGACCGCTGGTCTGCCATCTGACTCCCCACCCGCGCCTGGCACCGGGCTACCCTTGACTGAGGCCACCAGGCCTGGCCGTGTCACACCACGGGAGGGGCTCCCTGTGCCTCACTGGACTTGGGGCATCAGCCTGCCCCCCACCCTCCCTCCTCCTCCCTGAGGGCCATCTCTGCGGTGTGCAGGGCAAAGGGGAGCTTACCGCTGCCCCCGGGGAGCAGGAGGCCTGCCAGGGAGGCGCCGAGCAGAACGAGACACAGTGGGCCCGCCATGGTGTGGCTAAATACAGCGCGTCCGTCCTGCTCTGACAGGTCCCTGGGGCAAGGTTCAGTCGCCCTGGCTCCAGGCAGCTGGTGGCCTTTCTCTTATCACTGCCTCCTGATTGGAGCCTGGGCTGCAAGGGGGCTGGGGGCGGGGGACCCTGTGGGCTGTGGCCACCCTGTCGCTGGGGCCCGGGGAGGTCCCGGGAGCTCATCCTCGTCACTGATGGCACCCGGGGGGTACAGGGACTGTTAGGAGATGATGAGCGTCGTTTCTCAGCTTCCAGATGTTCTGTCTGCTCTCGGTCTGCCCTGACGAGCGCCCTGAGAGCCCAGTGTCATTGCCCGACTGTCCTCCGGGTGTAGACGGTCAGCTGCGGCCGCCTGACGCCCAGGTGGGCCTCCAACCAGGACCCGCTCGTGGCCTCTGTCTCTAGGCGGTGTCCGCGGTGCACAGAGCCCCCCAGGGGTCCAGGTCCCCATTCTGCCTGTGCGTCAGGCTGGTCCCGTCCCCAAGTCCAGGGGCTCCAAGAGGCAGGCATGTGCATCTGGGTCATGGGCTCCTGCACACACACTTCTGGGAGGACCTCCCCTGCCCAGCGTGGCCCGTGCCAACCAGAGGAGTCACCCGAGATCTCTGCCCAGGCACCAAGCTGTGGAGGCACCTGGAGGTGCGCAGGTGGGCGGGGGGCCCCAGTTCCTGATGGGGGCTTCACCTCGCACACCCTCCGGGGGGGCCTCGCAGCACATCTGTTTCTCTCTCACAGCAAGGCCTGTCTGGCCACGGGAAGGGGACATGAAGACCAGCTACCCCACGGCCTGTCCACAGCCCCTTGGGAGGCACCCGGCCAGCCCATTGCCTGCAGCATGTGGGGGCCTCCCCTGCTTGCCTTTCACCCTGGGGCAGTCCCATACCAGGGGCTCGTCCCCTTGGGACACATGGCAGCACTTAGAACAGCTCAGGTCTGTGCCCGTGGAAAGCAGCTCAGCCCGTAGTGGTCAGGCTGGGGAGGGAGGCGTGCGGCTGCACATTGGGTGCAGGGCCCCTTGGCGGGGAGGTGGGGGGTGGGGGAACTACAGGGAGAGAGACAGGGAGGGAGACGGGGGCAGAGAGAGACAGAGACAGGGAGAGAGAGATAGAGAGACGGGGCAGAGACGGGCAGAGAGGGACAGGGACAGGGAGAGAGAGGGACAGAGACGGGGCAGAGACGGGCAGAGACAGAGACAGGGAGAGAGAGGGTCAGAGACAGGGACAGAGAGGGCAAGAGACCACCGTGCATCACAGCGCCCGGGACGCCTGGCGCATTCTGCATGTGGCGAGTGGCCACCGACGCCCACGGTTGCCCAGACGTCAGCCTCACTGTGTGTCTGCCGGCTGCTGCCTGTCCTGGGGTCTGCAGCCGTGTCTGGCACACAGTAGGTGCTCAGCAAACTGGACAGACTGAAGGCGCCAGGGCCAGGGCCCGCGGGCCAGTCTGTGAGGCCGAGGCCGCTCCGCGCAGAACCGGGGCCCCGGAGAGCCTGCAGGGGTGACACGGCCTGTCTGTGCGATGTGGTCCTTGGTGCGTTCCGTGTGCTGGGAGACCGGGTCTGGGGTGAGCCCCTCCCTGTCCCCTGCCCCCGGGGATGCTAGAGGATTCGAGACCCATCCGCGGAAGAGGGAGGTGGGGGGTAGCCGGCCACGTGTGGGCACGTCGGGTGGGCTAGACTTCAGGGATTGTCCAGCGTCGCCGGGTACCCATGCGTGGCAGCTCTGTGAAGCGGGCGCCTGCGTCTCCCACCAGTGGCTGGGGAAACTGAGGCAGAGCCAACCCTGTGTGCGTCTGGATGGGCTCCCAAGGTAGCCCTTCAGCCCAGCCTCCCTTTTCTTTCCAGCAGAGGGTGAGCTCCCCTCAGCGTCCGCAGCCCAAGCCGCGAATCGGAGGACACCAGAGGCTCGCAGATGGGCTTCCCCGGCATGACACCATGGAGCCCTCCCAGGAGCCTCCTTTCATGTGCTCAGGACCCGTCCTGGTGACCAGAGTCAGGGCTTCCCGTTCGCAGACTGGGAGTCGCAGCTCTGAGCGGGAAAGCGACTTGGCCAAGCGCCGGGCGCAGAGCTGGTCTGGGACAACGTGGCACACGCCCACCCCCCCCCCGCCGGCCAGAGCCCTGGCCACGTCTGCCTCTGGGGACAGAAGACGGTCTCTGTCCTCACGGCTCTGTGCGGCCATTCTGAGTGGCTGAGGAGGCCGAGTAAAGAAAGTGCGTGTCCCGGTAACACCGACAGATCAGGTGACAGACCCAGTGGCTGGAGCGTGTGGCCCCTAGTCCTGCCTGCACGGAACACGGCTTGACCGCTCCGCCCAGCAGGTTCTGGTGCCTGATTGTACCGCCGCTGAGCACCGGTGGCGCTGCAGGGACCGACCCCCGAGTGTGTCCCAAGAGGGGGCTGGCGCCCGCGGTCTGTGCTCTACCCCTCTGGCGCATTCGGGGGCCCCAATGCTGCGTCAGCTCCCCCCCCACCCCGGGACAGCTTGTTTCTCAGGCCACAGCCCGTGCGACTTTAGGCTGAGCAGGCCCCACCCTGACGGCTTGATAAAACATCACCGGGTCCTTCCCCCGATGGCGCGCGTGGGCGGGACCGAGGAACCTGGTGTTCCCTGGGCCTCTCTTGGAGGACCGTCGTCGGCCTCGTCAGGAGGAGAACACCCAGCCCTGTGGGGTTTGGGGAACCCTCCGGGTGCTCTTGGATCAAACACCAGCCTCCACGGAGGAAGGCCTGTCACCGGGGCGCTGTGAGCCCGAGAGCAAGACCGGTTCCGGGACAAGCGCCAGGGTCTCGGCGGGGTGAGCATGGGCACACCATGGAGGGCGGGCAGCCCCGATGTGCGCACAGGGCTGCGCCGTTACCATCATACGTGCACAGAAAGATCCGGAAGGCTAGCCACCGAAGTGAATGTGCTTCCAGAACACGACACAGAGCGGACACATCGTCCGAGAGAGAAAGGCCCGGACGGTAAACGGTGGCCCTTGGGCAGCAACCCACACCGACGTGTGCCCTGCAAGGGCCGCCAGGCAAGCGTGGCCCTCCAGAAGCAGCGCGGCTCTCCCCGTCTCCCACCCCTCCCCGCCAAGAAGTGCAGGGCTGTTTCTGGATTCGAGGGAGAGGCAGGCAACAGCTTTATTCCTGGGGGGCACTGGGCCTGGGCTAGGGCAGCGGGGCCCGGAGAAGGCCTTGCAAGGTTGTGTTGGTGTTCATGAGCCTGCGCAGCCACTCGATGTACCGGGAGACCCTGGTGTACACCCCGAAGTGGCCCTCGGCCGCACAGCCCTCCCCCCAGCTGACGATGCCCGTCAGGTACCAGGTGCCCTGGAACTTGGTGGCGTGCGGGCCCCCGCTGTCCCCCTGGCAGGCGTCCTTGCTCCCGTCCAGGTAGCCGGCGCAGAACATGTTCTCGGTGACGGCGGGCGAGCCCTCCCACTGGCGCGACTGCTCCTGGCAGTCCTGGGTCATCACGCGGGGCACGTCGATGGCCATGAGCTGGACGGCCGTGGCGCCCCTGTGCAGCAGCTGGCCCCAGCCACTGACGGTCGAGAAGCGGATGGAGGCCAGCGTCCTCTCAGAGAAGGTCTTCTCGGGCAGACACAGGGGCACCACGTAGTCTGTGAAGGTCACGGGCCTGTTCAGCTGCAGCAGAGCAATGTCGTGGTTCGTCTTGCCGGGGATGTACTTGTCGGGGATGAAGACCCGGG
The DNA here is from genome assembly GCA_003697995.1 of Taxidea taxus jeffersonii. NCBI lineage: Eukaryota > Metazoa > Chordata > Mammalia > Carnivora > Mustelidae > Taxidea > Taxidea taxus. Next base: position 47,368 of record ML108122.1, on the reverse strand, counting down.
TCACGCGACGCTCCTGTTCCTCACCCTCCTGCTCGCGGAGGTCGTGCTCCCCTGCGGGGGGACCAGCTGCGCTCATGCCCTGCCCTGCGTCCAGCCCTGGCCAGCACGAGCGGCTCCCCCCGGGCGGCCACCTGCAGGCTCTGCCCGGGGTGCCAACGGGGTGATTCTGGGCTGCTGAGGGTGCAGGGGGAGGGGCTGCGGGCCGGCCGCTGCCGGCGGCGGAGGGGGGCGCCTGATGGCCTCAGTCTTTGCCAGACTCTCCTCAGTGTCCTACAGCCCGCCGGGCGGAGGGCTCCTGCTGTGGCCCACGTGACACCGGCGGCTATTGGCCCAAGTGAGACGGGACTTGACCACGACGCCCGGGACTTTACGTGGGTGGGACAGAAGCTGGGGCACCGTGGCCACGGTGGGACCCAGGGCCCTGCACTCTGCCCAGACACGCTCGTCCGGTTGTGGAAGCTGGTCCCGCTCACGCATCCTTCTCCAGGGGTGGGGGGGGGCGGAGGCACAGAACCTACCCAATACCACCGTCAGGTTTCTCCAGTTCTTCTGGGTTTCAAAGCAGTGCGCGGCGGAGACCACCCAGGCAGCGTCGAGCAGGGTTCCCCCGCACAGCAGCGCCCCGTTCACCGTCAGGATAGCCTGGACGGGCACCACACAGAGGTCACGACCCCGTCACGCCTCCCCGGGGACCCGCCTGCCCAGCAAGTGGCAGCCACAGAGAGCTCGTGGACGCCAGCCTGACCACGGGACGTGGCCGCTGGTGCCCCAGCCTGCCCAGTATCACCCCCCGAGCTGCACCCGGCACCCCGGTCTGCGGAGGCCGGCCCGGGGTCACGCTCCTGGGCACGCGGGGAGGAAGGCCGCGAGCTGACCGAGCCCGGTTCTCGGTTCTCGGCCCGCAGGCAGCTCTCCGTAAGTGCTTCCCGGCCTTCCTCCTGAAAGCGAGGAGGCTGTCTGAGCGACGCGGACAGACACCTCCCCTGTGCTGGCTCTTCCACGGCGATGGGAGGAGCCAGAGTCTCTGGCTGGCCGGCCTGGGACGGGGACGAGCTGGAGGGCCAGAGGGAGGCCTGGCCGTGCGTGAGGCATGTCACTGTGTGCTGTGGTGAGGTGGCCACCAGAGGAAAGCAGCTGGACGTGGGGTCAGCGCGTTGGAGGCCTAATGTCCCAAGTGTGGACGTCAGCACCGAGGTTGCCAGGACCTGCCCCCTCCTCCCTCGAGCCAGCAGCTGCTGGGCCCCTCAGAGAACTGTCCTCCTGAGCCGGGTGACAACAGTGGCCTATGGATCGGTGACACAGCCCTGCCCGCTGAAGGCAGGACGTCGGTACCTGAAAACAGCCAGCCTGGCTGACCGCAGCTCTGTGCCGCCCCCGGGACGGCGGGGTCTAGGGCGGCTGTTCCAGCTGCTTCTGGGCCTGAATCTCAGTGGGCCTCAGTTTCCCGCCTGGTAACATGGGTGAGGCCGCCCTCTGTCCTGGGGGAGGGGGCGAATGGTACTGAGGGGTCTCGGGTAGGAGCGTGTGCTGGCTCCAGCTCCCAAGATGGCCATCCCTGGGTCTCTCTGACGGAAACACAGAAACCCACCGTCCTCAGCCTGCCCTGCCTCCCAGAGACACCGCCGACCCCGGGCCCTCTGCGGAACCCGTCTGGCCCGTCCGGGTGTGTCCCGCTCGCAGTATCCCTCTGAACACCAAACACGGGGCTCTGCCCCGCTGAGGAGAGGGCCCTGGCCCCACGCAGGCTGCCTGCCCACCAGTGCGAGGTGGGATGTGGTGGGGGTGGGTCGGCGGGGCCTGAGCTCTTGGGGCTGCAGCAAAGCTGGGCACTGGCTGCTCTGACCCCGCCTTGGAGCCACGGATGGGCCTGACGAGGTTCCCACACGTCGAACGCTCTGGAACAGTTTATGTCGGTGTCCCCGCATGGAGGGTCCCGAGGACCCCGGGGTCGGACTCACACACCCGAGTGAGCACATCTCGCCCTTGCGAGGTGTGGATTTGGGCCCAGGGAGTCTGGGAGCCGGAGGCTCTGTATTTCCAGCAGGAAGCAGGCCCGCAGAGGGCCCCACGCTCCCGACCGTGCGCGCGTGCCTGTTGGACGGCGGGGTGCGGCTCGAGAGTCCCGGCTTCCAAGGGCTGGTCGGGGCGGGGCTTGGGCTGGGTTCCAACCCTGCTTCCACCATCTGTGCCCGGAGGCCCCAGGTCCCTCGTGTGTGGGGGCGAGTGAGGCCAGCGGCCCCGAGAGAGAGGTGGGAGGCCAGAGCTGAGCCGCCATCCGGACGGACAGAGGGGAGTGGGTAGGCGTGGGCTTCAGAACGAGGGGCAAGTGTTCTGCTCCAGCAGGGTCCGGTGGCTGACCGCCCACTGTCCCTTTGGGGGCCTCAGAGCCTTACCTGCCAAGGACACTCCCCTTTGGGGCACACCCTGCCACCCACAATTCGGCCTCGGGGCTTGCTGCCATTTCTCTTCTCCAGAACGGGGATTTTTCCACACGGGTGTTCCACTGCAGAAAACAAGTCATCGGGCCGGGGGTTCATGCCTGATGATGGGCTGGTGAGGGCTGGGCTCCGAGGGCTGCCTGGGGAAGGGCCACCCATGCGGGAGCTTCTGCAAGAGCGGAGGTCCCACCCTCTGGAAGCTGGGCTCTGCTCATTCCCCAGGGGAATGACAGGCCGCCTTCCTGACGGAGGAGGCGGACAGGCCCTTGCACGTTGGCGCTGCCGTTTGGGGCAGGCTCTGAGCTTTCCATCTCCCCAGTAAGGTCCCGGGGCTGGAGAAGGGACGGTTTAGACGCGGTGGCCCAACCTTAGGCTCTAGCCTGGCTGGGGTCCACCTCGTTCTGGACAGACAGGCCTCCGGTGCCCCCACCTTTGGAACTGTCTCAGTTTGAGACCGGTTCGGGAAATTTCCGTTTCCTAACAGTGCTTGCCTTTCAGGAAGACCGGGACTCTGCACCGAGCTGCGGTGGAGCTGGGAGCCGGACCCGCGACGGGGCAGGCAGAGCCTCCTGCTCCTCCTCTCGCAAACAGGCCAGCGGCCCGGGCCCTCCAGGGAGCTGCGCCCGGGGCTCTGTCCTGCCCACGGCCGCCGCGGCCTGCTCCCGAGGGGTACATCTCTCACGAGACGGCTGTGGCCGTGCAGGCACAGGGGCTACTCCTTGGGAACGAGCAGAACACAGCCCTGCAGCCGGCCCCCGGAGACCCGTTACCTGTGGGCGCGCAGGACACCCCATCGTCTTGGAGCGCGTACCCCTCGTGGCAGCGGCAGGAGCGCCCGCCCTCGGCACGGTCACTGCAGTACTGCTCACAGCCACCGTTCTCGTTCACGCAGACCAGCAGGTCCTTCTTGTCTGAGGACAGAAGGGGACAGACTGAGTGGGACCTCAGCCGGTCAGGGGGAAGCCAGCCCTCGCTCAGCATGGCCGTGGTGCTTCGCTGCTGCGGCGGAGACAACCAGGGACCAGCTGGCCCCGCGCTTTCATCCAAGGGGTGACCCAGGGCTGGGTGTGGTCCTGCGTCTGAGCAGCTTAGTCAGCTGGCACGGAGGACCGGCCCGTGGGGTCTCTGCGCTCCACCGCCCAGTCCCTGGTGGGAGCCCCGGGGAGGGAGAGCAAAAGCCCCCTGGGGGCAGTGAAGGTGTCCACCGAGAGGGGAGACCCGCCGGCAAGGGGCCCAGCAGAGGAGAAGGTTCGACGGCCAGGCCCCGCTGCTCCTGTGAGCTGGCCGGGGCTGACCACTGGCGCAGACAGATGGGGATGAGGAACGTTCCTCCTGACTGTGAAGGGCAGTGCCACAGAGCGGGGGACACGGTTAGCTCGCGGTGTCTGTCCAGCCCCAGCAGGAAGGCCTGGCCCGGAAGTGAGTTCATACCAGGGCTCCTGAAGGTCAGGGTCCTGGGGGAGTCACAGCAGGGAGCCTGAGCACAGAAGGCCGGGCAGAGACACGGAGGCTTTCTAGCCCGATAACTGGCCTCTGGTTTGCTTAGAGCCGAAGGCGGATGAGGCCCAGGAAAAGCGCTGTGTGTGTAAGAGCGTGTGTCTGTGTGGTCGAGGCTTAGACTCACCCAAAGAGCTCCTCGGAGGTGACCTCCACATCCTGGCTGGTTAAGCTGGACATTTTTAATTTAATCTGCCTGATAAGAATGTTGCTTCCCTGGGGGCCTTGGGCCACACTGCATGGTCTAACAGTGGGACTCATGGTGGGGTCTTGGGCCACACGGTGTCCCCTCCAGCTCTGGAGGGGCTCGAGACTAAGGCCAGCCGCGTCTCCGGGACCGAGCCGGACACGGTCTCCGGATACAGAGGCTCAGCGTGGCTCCCGGGGTGGTGGTGACATTGCCTAAGTCTGGTCACCCGTCGTTCTTGGGGAACGGAAGGATGTCTGTGAGGCCCCCTGGGAGAGGGCAGTGGGGAGCTCGGACCTGTCCCTCCGCTCACGTTATTGTTTCCTCGCAGCGTCACAGGCTGCGATTTTGAGTAGATCCGCCTAGAGACAGTTGTGCGAGCGCTTTTGGCCGGTCAGTGACCCTGAGAGGGCCCGAGGGACCGCTGACCTCCGCTCCCGCGTTCGGAAGGCGAGAGAACGGCTCACGCTCTCGTAATGGCAAAGGGCGGGTGCGGTTTTCCCAGCTCGTGGGGGCTGGCCCGTGGGCAGAGCGGCCACCGGGCTCTCCCCGGGCGTCTGCCGCGGGCGCCGGGGTCGTGTGCTCCCGGAGGCGGGTGGGGCGCCGGCTCTGAGACCTAGCTCCCCAGAGCCAAGGCGCTGCGGGGGCCGCGGGCGCTCCGCACAGCGGCGTCTCACTTGTCTCGCAGTTGCGGCCCTGGAAGCTGTCGGGGCAGAAGCAGACGTAGGCCTGCAGCTGGTCTTCGCAGCAGCCCCCGTTCTGGCAGGGGTTCGAGGCGCACTGGTCCCCGTCTGTGGAGTGCCGCGGCGTTGGTGTGCGGGCACAGGGCCTGGGCGCACCCGCCGGGCTGTTGGGCGACTCACCGGTGTAGGAGACCCAGAACTGCTCCTGAGGGAACACGGGGGCGCAGCGTGAGGCCCCGGAAGCCAGACTTTCCCCGGGGCTCGACTTCTCGCCCATCCTGTCCCCTGCCCCCCAGGCCGCGGGGGCCACCGGCGGTCACAAGCTTCCCGGCGCGGGTCCGAGTTCGGCCCCGGCGCTGCCGCCTCCAAGGCGGGAACCGGGGCGGGACACGCGGGCGCGCTGAGGAGGCCGGGCGGGGGCCGGGCGGGGGCCGGGCGGCTGCGAGCGCCGCCGGCTCCGGTAACGCGACTCCCGAGGAACGTTCTGGCCGGGCGAGCGAAGGCCAGGGACCCGCAGGAGCAGCTGGGGGACCCGGACAGGCCCCGAGCCGCCGAGTCGCGCAGGCGCAGAAGGTCCTGCGAGCCCCGCGGGGACAGCCTCTCTTCCTGTCGCGAGCGTCCCGCGAGCGTCCACTAGTGCGTCCCTTACTGTGGCTCCTGTCACGTTAGCGCGAGGAGGACGTCCCGCGTGCGGGGAGCGTCCGCGAGGGGAGGCGGCTGCGGCCTCGCGGCCTGAGGCGCCGAAGGAGCCGGGAGCGGTGCGGGCCGCCCCTCGCCCACCGCCGCGCTCAGAAAGCGAGAGGGGCGGCGAGCTCACCCCGCGCCGGGGTCGCGCGCGTGGGGGCCGCCGTTCTCCTGAGGGGCCGCGTCCCGGGGGGAAGGCCGGCCGCGCTGTGCCGCGGGACGCGGGGCCGGGGGCGGCAGTGGCGGGGAGGGCGACGCCTCTGGGGCACGGGGGCGGGGACGGGCGACGCCCCGGGCAGCCGCGGGGGCGCCCCCTGCAGGGCACTCACGGCGCGCCGCGGGTCCTGGAAGATCTCCCGGGCCTCCTCCAGCGAGCAGCGCTCCTCGCGGCACTCCCGCTCCAGCGAGCCGGGCCGCAGCTCCTCCAGGAACGCGTTGGCGCGCCTCGGCCTGTGCAGGACGCCGTGGGCCTCCCTCTGCGTGAGGAACACTGACCCGCGGGGCCGTGAGCCCGGGGCCGCCGCGCGGCGCGCCCCCGAGTCCGGCTGCCCGGGCACGAGCGTCGCGCGCCCCCCC
>ML108122.1:0-36303 GCA_003697995.1 Taxidea taxus jeffersonii | reverse complement strand
GTAGCTGCTTGCAGGTAGCTGTCCCCCGTTTTGCTTATGGGGACCAGGGCGGGTGGGGCTCAGGCTCACCAAGGCCGCTCAGGTGGGGAATGGGACCAGCGTGAGCGCCAGTCTGGATCTGAGATTTCCTCAGGACACCCAGGCATCATGTAGACTGTGTCATCCTAAGAGAGGGCCGACTGCCGGAGACGAGGGCACCGAACTTGGTGACAACCCTACGGAGACCGAGGCCGCGGCTGGGAAACCCCGTGGGGCCCCCGGGGCACACCTGCACCACTGGGGGTGGGCTGCGCGGGAGCAAAGCCAGGACTGAGCGGCAGGAGCAAGTGGGAAACTGAGTCCCAGAGGGGAGGTGAGTGCGGCCCGGAGACCCGCAGACGCGGCTTCCGGGAAGGAAGGGCTGGGTGCATCCGATCAGGACCGCCAGCAGGTGGGGACGGGGCAGCTCCCAGGCCGTGAGGCCGAGGGGACCACGTCTCTCTTGACAACGATAGCGTTTTTCGCTTGTGTGTTCCGGGGGGCCTGCCTGGTCTGGAAGGACGGGTTGAGGGAAACAAGAACTCACGGGTGCAGGGGTTCACACCGGCCGGAGGTGCCCAGAGCGGGGTCATATCCCCTCGACCCGCAGAGGACAGCAAATGTGCCCCAGACAGGCCTCGGGAACCAGAGGCAAGTCTAATAATTGTGGGGAATCCGTGAGAGCAGGGCCGGGAGGGGGACGGCCCAGGCCAGCACTGTCTTCCGGCCCCAAGGAAGGAAGAAGGCAGCCCTGTCCTCCCCACAGCAGACGTGCTGTCCGTCGGGTGCCTGCAGGAATTGGGCTGGCACTGTCCCACCCAGGCTAGCCGCTGGCATGGGACAGTGGCCGCCCGTGTTGCCACCACAGCCACCCCGCTGTCCTGGCAAGTATCTGTGGGACCGTTTATAAAGCACGTCCCTCTGTCTCCATATTTAGCCCCTCAGCACCATGGTGGCAGGAGGGTGTCTGCGGTCACAGCTGTGTCCCCACTCCATCCCTGGCACCGGCCGACCGAGGAGCAGGAGAGCAGAGCAGGAGGGGGCATCCCACCCGGCACCCCTGAGCCAGGGTTCTGGATGCAGATCCCATAGGAACCCCGGGAGCAGCAGTGGGACACAGAGGCCAGCGGCCCGACAGCCCTTCACATGGCTTGCAGGGGACCCCCCACCCTGACGTACCTGTAGCCAGGGAGCCCTGTAGGCCCAGGAGAAGGCAGAGGAGGGCCAGCTCGCCCGCCTGGGAAACCATGCTGAGACCTGTGGGGTCAGGCAGTCTGTGGACATAACAGGTGTGGGGGTGGGCGGGCAAAGTCCTAGCCTCTGAGCTCTGCAGAGGGGTGGGGGAGGGAGGGCTGGCCTCCCAAGCGTGGGGGCGGGACAGCACCGGGTCCTTCTGGCACAGCTGTGTCTGCAAAGAGGGAGCTCCCTCGCGGAGACGGCGGTGTCAGACGTGTGTCGACTGTGTGCACCTAAATGCCCTTGGGAACCCTGAGGCCCCCGGGACTTACCTCGGCAGTCAGACTCAGCATGGACATGGGTGGAAAGCCGGGCCGCGGTAGTAACTCTGGGGAGAGGAGAGCAGATCTGGGTGTCAGTATTCCCAGGAGGGCTTTGCGGACACCGATGCAGGCAGGGCCTCTCAGCCCGGGGGGCCTGGCTTCCTGGGTGAACCAAGGAGCCTCGTGGAACAGGAGGGGGGCTCCCGCCATCCTATGCCCTGGCCACCAGCTGGGTGACCCTTGTTCAGGGTTGGCAGGCGGGGCGGCCTTTCTGGGGATGTCAGGCTTCCCATGCAGACCTGGACTGTCCTGGGCCCCCAGCATCATCTTGTTGTGACCCCAACAAGACTGACACCGGCATCCAGCCTCCAGCGGCGTGGGCTTCATCTGCAAATGGCAGAGGCCAGGCGCCAGCAGGGCTCATCTCTGGGGGGGAGCCCCACGGCCCTGCTCTTTCCCGCAGGACCCCAGCTCAAACCCCTGACGGGAAGCACTGGTTGCCAGGGGAGGACATGTTCTGTGGCTCATTTCTGGAATTTCTGGTTGTTTCTTTCAGCAGTTGCTTGGGAATTTGTTCTTGGTTGGGGAGGGACCTGGCCCTTTTGGCAGGCACTGGGGGGGGGGTCCCCAGGGCACCCCAGACGCAGTAGCCACTCTCAAATTAGACTCCTGGGTGTCCAGGCTCCATTTCCACCCAGCACGAGGAGAACGGGTTCATTCCTAAGCCTGTGTTACCAAACTGGGCTACTGTGTCCTCTGGGAGGTAGAGGGGCTATGGGTCCTCGGCTGGTCCAGGAACAGCAGCTGTGAGCCGGGCCTCAGAGGCCGCAGGCACAGTCCCTTGGGCCCAGGAGCTGCCTGTCATAGACCGAGCTAGGGCCTTCCCAGACTCCTGGGGGCCTGGCTGGGGGCCACTGGGACTCCCACACGGGGAATCTATCCTCTGCCAGCTCTGGAGGCCACAAGTCCTGGAGCAAGGGGTCCGTGGCAGGGCCTGGCTCTCTGGAGGCCCAGCGGGGGACCTGCCCCTTCCAGCCGGGGGCTCTACAGACATTGCACTCCAGCCCCGGCCTCGGTCGGCACAGGGCCTCCCGGCTGTGCGCCCGTCCCCCTCTCCTGACGGAGATACCATCCATCCTTGGGTCGGGCGGGGCCTGCTTGGGGTCTCCCATCTAGCCAGTTACATCCGTGACGGTTCTGTTTCCGAGAGAGGCGGCGCTCCGGCTGCCGGGCGGATAGAACACAGGGAGTGCTCTCAGCTGTCCGTGCCCCTCGAGCGGCTCGGGGTCTGGGGCTGTTCTCCGAGCAGCGTGAGCAGCGTCTGGTTGTGGGCTCAGGGGCCGACCGGCCGGGAGCGGCAGGAAAGGGACGCTCCTTCTCCGGCCGCCCAAAGCCGTGGGGAACAGGTTTTCGTGGACAGCACCTGCCAGGCAGCAGATGCCAGTGTGGAACTGGGGCACGCACCGGAGCCCTCAAGCCCGCAGCTGGTGTGGGTCCTCAGGGGAAGTTGGGACAGCGCAGGGCAGCGCAGGGGCGGCCTTCGGTCCGTGAAAGACGGTCAGGTGCTGGCAAACAGCCGTCTTACCCCAGGCCCGGGCGGCGAGCACAGGCAGCACGGGACAGCTAGGTGGACAGGGACCGTCCGCGCAGCCCCGCGTGCTATCTGGCGCCAGAGGGCTGGGTTCAGGGAGCAGGACCCCGCCTGCCCCCTTCGCTCATGGCCACACCGTCCACTGAGTGAGGCAAGCCCACAACAGCACAGGGTTGGCTCTTAGCTTGGCCCGTGGGTCTGAGGAGGGGCTCCTGGTGGGGGGGTCAGTGCTTGTAGCATCTCTGTTCCGGTCTCTGCTCCCGACCCTCGAGTGACTTGGTGTCCCATGTCTCTTAGTTATCCGTTGCATCTGATTTGATCCCCTCCGAGCAGGTCGGCGTAGCAAGATTCTGATGTGTGGGTGAGCCCAGCGGGGACCGGCCTCCGCGTTCCTTGCCGTGGGTCAGGCTTCCCTTCCCCCACCCGGACCCTGCCTGGCTCAGAAGTCACCACTTGGACTCTCGTTCCAAAACGGTGATTTCCCATTTCCTCTGTTACCTTTACGTGGTCGACACAATATGTGTGTTATTTCCATCATTTCCTGACAAAATGCAGCGTGTGGGTCACCGTCTGGGCCGTGCTCACGGCCCGCCACGTTTCCCGTGGGAGCTCGCGGTGCCGCGTGGGCCAGCGTGAGCACGATGTGCATGCGGGGCGGGAGGAATTCTATGCTTTTACAGACGAAGGCAGACAGCGAGAGGGGCTGATATTTATTCAAACTCCATCCATACAATAAAGAACTCTGATTTTTAAATTTCATTTACATCAGCAGAAAAAAAAAAAAAAAAGACCTGGAACGAAACAAGAAGCAGTGACGGGAACAGGAGGTTTTAAAGTGCCTTAAGGAAGAAAGGAGCCCAGCGTGGTGATGCCGTCGAGGTGGCCGGGGTGGGGGTGGGGACTCCGGCTGAGCAGCCCACGGAGGAAACCATCAGACACAGCCCGTCCCGCGCCCAGACACCGAGGAAGGCCGTGGAGACCCACGGAGGTCCGCCAGCAGGAGCCTTGTGGGCGGCGGGCGCGGGGCTCAGGGAGGGTTGTGAGGGACAGTTTCTAGGGTGTCCCCAACACGGGACCCCTTTGTACACACCCACACATGCACACATAGAAAGCTCTCCGCCCCCAGCAGATACAGACCGTGTTTCCAAAGAACAGAATTTGTTTCTGAAACAAAAAGGTAAAACAGAAGTGTTTTCTTTCGGGTCCTGCCTCGGTTTCAGTAACAGACTCCTTGCGTTTCCGAGTTCAGGGGGTTGACCAAGCGTGGGAGGTGGCCGCGGAGGCCGGCAGAGGCTCGCGGTTTCCCCGAGGCCCGTGTGGGGACTGCTTCACACAGTACCCGGCAAAACCACACTTCACTGATTCTTTAAAAACAATAAAAAATCCCAGTTCCTTGAAGCTAGTTAAAAAATTCAGGTTCCCCACTTTTTTTTGGTAGAAAAGAAGCTAAATACTTTAACTTAGAGTTTAAATTTTCTTTTGAAAATTAACTTGCACAGATAAGGGAGTTTCCTTGGTTTCTACTGCTGTTTGTAGAAACTGCTGGATTTTATCCAGGGCCCGTTCCCAGGTGGGCCTTGGCAGGTCTCCGTTCCCCATGGGAGCCCCAGATCTCCCAGCAGTACAAACAACGTGCTGTCGTGTAAACCCCGGTAACAGAAAATACTTTTATATCAAATACAGTATCAAATTGTCATTTCATGTAAACACAGTGATTCTTGGTAAAGATTAGCGGCCAGAGTACCACAAAAAATGGCCATGGAATTAATCCCTGCTTTAAAAAAAAACTCGTAAAAGATAAAACAGTCCCCCCACCAAGCTGCTGGGTCAGTGGACTCGTCTCTCCCACAACACGCTTGCTCCTGCAGGAAGCACTGGACCAGCAACGCCGGGACCACCCGAGCTGCCGGGACCGGCTCCTGGCGGCAGCCTGGCGCCCTCCGTCCGTCCTGGTTTTCCCGGAAAGCTCGGTGCACCTCGGTCTTCCCATGCACCTGGCTTCTGCACCCTCATCGGGGCTGGTCCTGGCGTGGAGGCCGGAGGGCAGACTTCCAGAACCTTCTCTCCGCAGCCCGTGTCTGCACCTCGGAGCTCCATGGGCAGCGGGCGGCTCCTCGGCGGGGTCTTGGCAGGGTCCTCATTCCCCAGGGTCTTACAGCACCGTCCCCTCACCAAACTAAGCAAGCCCAAGCAAAGGAAAACTTAGAGGCTCGCAGGCTGCTGTCCTGCACGGCCCGTCGCTACCCCTGGAGCTCTGCGAGGGGGGCCCCACAGCTCTCGCCGCAGCTGGAGGAGGCACTCAGCAGGGTGGACCCCGCACTGGACTCTGCGGGAAAACCAGGCGAGAACGGCTGCGGGCTTGAACCCGCACACTCCCGCGCACGGCTGTGGAACCCCGCGGGCTCGGGGCGCGGCCCGCACGGGGCGGGGGTCTTACCGGAGCTGCTCAGGCACTGAGCCGAGCCGGATGTGCCGAGGAGCGAGGCCAGGCTGCTGGCCGGCACCCAGCTTTCCTTGCTGGAGGTCAGGTTCCTGACATACCTGAGAGGGCGTGGGCCGGTCAGGGCTCCAGCTGGGTGCTGCCCCCCCCCCCCCGCCCCGGGCGTCTTGGGCCCGCCCCGCCCCCGCAGGCATCTTACCAAAGGCCCTCGTCACCCTCCTGTACCAGCTCCACCACGTCCCCACTTCTCACGGCAAACGCGTCAGGGCTTCCCTTCTCGTCGCCCAGCACGACCGTGTACTTTCCTGGAGCCTGGGGTCAGAGGACACAGGTCAGACAGCACAGTCCGCGGCCCCCACACTGAGCAAGGGCACACGGCTGCCGCCGCAGGCAGGGGCCCAGGTGGGCGTCCAGTGCCCAACAACAGGAGAAGGAACACAGCGTTTCACGAAGGCCCTGCTGTTTGTGGGGCTTCTGACGGAACTGTCACCTTAAATGGGGAAGAACTGGTCCTGGGATATGCCAAGTCTGTCACTGCGACCGTGTTAAAGCCCAACTAACCTCCCAAGTGCCCCTGCCTCACGCCTGGTGGTCCTGCCTCACGGCAGCACCGCTCACTCCAGCCGGCCTCAAACACTCCAAACACATCCTTCTGCCCCAGGACATTTGCATGTGCCACTCCCTCTTCCTTGGCTCCTGTGTGAACGGCAGCCACGCTCACCTAACATGCCCTGTATTTTAGCACCTTTTCCTTTGCCTCCCTGTGAGGGCGGACATTTGTGTATTGGCCTCTGCTCTGTGTTTGCTGTCTAGACTGCCTGGAGCCCAGTGTTCGCTCAACCCATCCACGCTGACAAAGCTCTGCCGCGTGGAGCCGTGGGGCGTGGCCCAGGGCAGCGCCAGGCATGTACTGTCTGTCGGTGTGACCCTGACTCTGACGATTCACACGTGAACGGCTTCCCCTTGCCAGTCGTGGGAAAGGAAGGGCCTGTGGAGAACCGGGATCCGCCCTTGGTCAGCTGAGTTCCCTAGAAAGTGCGGGAGAGCCGTGTGCACAGCGCTGCAGACACTCCCAAGAGCACTGCCCTTCTCTGGAGGGCAGATCAGGTGTGCGCACTGTTCGCGCTGTGGGGAAGCCCGTCTGCCTGGGGTCTGGCTGTGCAGGAGGAGGGTGGGCGCACAGCCACAGTGAGCCCTGGCGGCCAAGAGTCCCCCCACCCAGTAGCCACAGCAACCACGACACCGCGGTCACACTCTGGAGCTCTCCCAGCCAGGGCCCCGGTGTCGGGCCGACGGTCCAGGGGCCCCAAGGTTACCAGCTTCCTGAGGCCCACTCTGCCTTCCTCCTCTGCGTCCGAGGAATTGATCAGCTCTTCAGCACTGGACCAGCCGTCGTCCTCAGGGGCTTCCGAGGGCTGAGAGGTTTTGCTCCAACCTGAGAGAGAACAGACTCCAGTGAGGGCCACCCTCCAACACAAGCGTGCCTGAAGGGGGTCTGCACAATTCCCACGACCCCATCCCGTGCACCCGGAGGGGTCTGCCCCCTCCCCGGGAGCTGGCCACACGGCGACTTCGGGAATGACTGCCGACACGCGTGCCTCAGCTGTCCTTGTCCGGGGAGACAGGGCCCAGAGCACCTGCTTCTGTTGCCTGGCCAGCCCAGGGGAAGCGACGAGCCCAGCCCCTGGGGGAGGTGAGCCCAGGCTCTGCCACGACAACCCTGCCTGCGGACCCGGGGCACACAGAGAGCCCGAAGGGCTACCAGCTGGAGATGCCACCATCCATCCACACTGGAGCAAATGCCAGCAAAGGGAAGGAGTCAGCCGTTCAAGCCTGGACCCTGCAATACCCGTCAGACCTCCTGGAGGCCCGGGCCTCACCAGCCGCGGACAGTGCGGCGCAGGCCCCGTGTGAGATCAGGGTGCTGTGACCCTCTCTGGACAGGCCAGCAGATGCCACACACAGACCCGAGTCACGCCTCTGCGAGGCTGGGATTCCTTCCCAGGCCGCTGGCACGAGCTCCGGCCACAGAGCCTGGCTGGGCCAGCACGTGCGGGGGGAGAGCCCCCCCAGGGACTTCCTGACACACGCACGTACCCCCCATCAGGGTTTGGCCCATCGGGCAGCCCCAGAGACTGACACCCGTATTTCCCACGTGGAGGAAGTGTCAGGAAGAAAGCGAGCAAGTTAAAGGGAGACGGGAGACAATGGCTTCCTGGCTCTGAACACAGTAACGGCCCGCAGTAAAGTGGCAGGTGGGAGCCCCTTCTGGGGCCTGAGGCCAGCGGGTCCCGGAGGGAAGATGGCTCGCCGGCTGTGGGCTTGGGATGCCAGTTCCAGATCCCATGTGGCCTGATGGGAAGCGTGCTTTCCCCGAGGACAAGGGCTCACTCCCCTCTGTGAGGCAGGGGCGCACAGGCACAAGCGGCCGGACAGGCCCGTCCCCGAAGCCTGTGGCGTTTCCAGTTGGCCATGAGACGCTTCTGCTAAAGGGACATTAGGAGTCTTATCTCCTGTAGGAGGGGAGCTGGGCCCTGAAGCTCCCCGTCAGCCAGCAGAGCTGGGCCTGGAAGGAAGAGTGTGGGAGACACGGAGGCCCCTGGTGTCCCAGGACCCCATGCCGCAGCAGCAGGCCTGGCGCCAGAGAGCCCCCGAGCCCAGCCTTCTCAGGGCTGGGCTGTGGGTCGAACGGCGGGAGGCTGGCATCTGTGCGGGAATGGGGCACTGGGGTTTCCCACTGCGAACCACCCAGCCATGTGTGCCTGGCTCGTCTGGGGGTGTGTACAGTGTGCAAAGGGCAGAAAGGGCATGGGCAGCGGAGCCTGGCTGGGGGTCTCCTGCTGCAGCCCACTGCCAGACGCGGGGCTCCTGGCAACAAAGGACAGACACGCGTCTGAGGACAGTGAGCGCAGAAAGGCGGAGACTGTTCTGCAGGGAGACTCCTGTGGGTGGGACGGCCATGTGGCCCACAGACTGCACGAGTGACGGGACACTCCCTCCACTGCCCTTGGGTGCCGCGGAGAATGGAGGGTTTTGTAGGCGCAGAGTTGGGGGGGTGGCCCGCGGGGTCCCTTCTTGGCCCCGGAGCGTCTGGGGGAAGTCTCCCTACCAGCCTCGAGCCGCATCTCCGCTTTAAAACCTTGTGAGCGGGCGTTAGGAAGGTACCGGTGCCCAAGGCACCTGAGGCACCAATGGGGGGGCGAGGAGATCCGTGCCTGGGACCCGGACGGCATCCCTGGACCTACACAAACACTGGTGAGTTTGTGGGACATTATGCTAACATGACCATGAATGCAGTCCCTTCTGTTCTCTCCAAGATAGTCCCTGACATTGACACCGAGAAAATGATGGGCAGATGAAGCTTGTCGGGCAGCAAGCGTGTAAGCATTTGCGAGAGTGCCCAGGACACCGCGGCTCACTGTACGAGGAGTGGAGGGGAGGGGGACTGGCGGCGGGAGTCACATCTTTGGTGACCTTATGAAGCCGCCTCCTCTTCCTGTCACAGGTGAGAAGACACAACTTGGCCGAAAGGTGGTAGGAACCACGGGCGACCGGCCACTGGAGGGCTCAAGCCCCTTCACCAACTTCTGCACGAGGAAAGTCAGCCAGGGGAATGCTCTGACGTCTCCAGGACTTAGGTAGAAAATGAGGCCGTCAACGGAGAAGTGACCCCTGTCCCAGGCCCTGGGACCTCAGAGGTGGCCTCCGGGCACTGCCCACCCACGTGCGGGCTCTGGGAAGCCGCCAGCCTCCGAGCTGTGATGCGGGGGCAGGCACAGAGCTGCCGCCTGGGTCCCAGACACACAGATTCGTGCTCGAGGCCGAGAGTGCTGGGTGACGCCCGGGGCGTCCTGGGGGCATGTTGGGAAACTTCAGAATTGTTGGAAAATTCACTTTGTTAATCTTTCACTGCAAACTTCAGACCCTCAACCTGGGCCGGGGGGAGGGTCTTTGGGTTTCGGGGGGACATGCTTTACCCTCGTGATAAGAGGGAGCAAAAACTAGCAGGCCCAGGGTCCGGTATGGAGCTCGGCCCCACCTGTCTGCACAGCCCATCATCCTCCCACATGTGGGGGCCAGCAGGAGGCCATCAGGGGCTTGGTTCTGTGTTTCCACTGAAGTCTGGGACAACTGGTGACACAGGGCAGAGGCCGGCACGGCAGGGGCCTGAGGACAGGGTGCCCCACAGCCTGCACGACTGCGCTGATAGCCCAGCCCACCGGCATGCCGGCCGGGCGTCGGCGGCCCCTTGCTGGGGGCCTGGCTGGTTCTGCAGGTTCTGGGCAGACCCGGTGGGGGTCCGACTGAGAACTGTCATCACGGAACCTGTCGCCGGAGCGTCACGCTTTTGGAGAAAACAGTGAATTTGCTCCTGCCCGGAGGACCTGTCTTGTTCTGAGTCACCAGTGGCGAGTGACCGTGAGACGGTGTCCCTAACCACAAGGGCACAGGGAGGTCCGGCTACGTCCGGGAGGCGGGGCCACTCTACCTCGTACACCAAAAGGCGTGGGGTCGCTCTTCACTTCGTGTCGCTTAGCTTTTTTGTCAGGGCTGGTAGGAGAAGCTGCAGGAGGAGGAAGAGGGACAAATACAGAGAAGAGCGCGTGAGGAGCTGCGTGCGGGGCGCGGGGGTGCGTGGGGGGGTGCTCATGCTGGGACCGGACACGGGCACCCGGCGGGCTGTCCCCATGGGGCGAGCGTAGCTTCCTGGGAACAGAACGAAGCGGGCCGGCGGGTCCCTCCTGTGGGGGACGGGAGAGGCCCGGACGCAGAGGAGGCGAGCCCACGCCAGCCTGGGGCCGCGTGCAGGGGCGTTTCTGAACTCGGCAGGGAGGCGCGCGTGGGGGGCCCACCTGTCGTGCTCGTCAGCAAGATTAGTGCCTGAATGTGTCCTTCCTTTTTGAAAAAAGTTTGAGGCCAACTTAGCACTATTTTGTAAATTGCAACACAAACATAAACAGAGGCCTCCGCACAGCTCGGTGCTACACCGCTCCGGAAGGCCGCCGGCTCTCGGAGGCGTCCACGCGAGGGACCCGCCCGTGTCCCCGTGCCCCAGCGGCCACCCCTCAGAGACGGGCCACAGCAGCAGGAGCGCGGTGCAGACGGTGACCCCGCAGGACCGAACAGGGCGGAGCCGGAAAGGGGCGGGCGGCGCGGCTGGAGGTGCCCGTTCCTGAGGGAGGCCCGAGGCTTCGCTGGAAAAGCCCGCTTCCACCTGTCCTACCCGAGGCCCCGCAGAGAGCACTCGGGCTGCGTGCGCCACAGACACAGACACGCTGGCGCCGGCCAGGATGCGCGGTCCACCGGGGAGACGCCGCGGCCACCCCCCGGATGAGCACCACACGAATGGATGACAGACACGCCACCATGGTGAGTGACACGGCCACAGCACGGGTTTCAGGCAGGCGCCTTTTACCTTTCTGACCCTTGAGGTTAGCAAAGCCCTGCAGGGTAAAGCGCTTTCTGGAAAGCGCAGAGCTTTCCGAGGTGGAGCTGGGCACCGAGTCATCTATGCAGGAAGAGAGAGGGCGGTGTGGGGTGGCCGTGCGGGCCGCGGCTCTCCACTGGGGCACGCGGCTGCCGGGAGGACGGTCCCAGCCGTGCGGGCAGCGGTGCGCGTCCTGGACACGCCGGCTCGCGGCTCCCGGCGCAGACACCCACCTCGGCCCTTCTCCGGGGGCTTCGGCAGAGCCGTGGGGCTCACGTAGCCTTCCAGGCTCAGGGGGTCGGTCTTCCTTTCCTCCAACTTCTTGATGTTTCTCGTGGTCCCTTTCGAGGGACTAATGACGTCACACACACACCGGAAACAGAAGCAGAATGTTGCAGGTCGGTTTTCCAAGCCCTTCCTGAGGCTCCCAGGCAGAGGCCGCCCTGGGGTCTCACCAGGCCCTTCAGCCCCTCTGGGTTCCCTGGAGTGGGACCCAACGAGAGCAAGCAAACACGCCAGGCATGAACTAGGAGGCGGTTCTCTGAGTTGGGGAGGACGGACTTTCTCTTTTCAAAACATCGCTGGGCGGACTATTTGCTTGGACTGTGTCCTGTCCCATTCACCATCACAGGGGGCTTACGGGAGAAACAGGGGAGATAGAGTCACGGAGCTGCTCTGAACGCATGCAGTGACAAAGGAAAGCGAAGGGCACGGACGGCACGGTGAGCCAGTGCGAGGCTGGTGCGTCCAGCATGGTTCTGCGCCTCGGCCCCTGGCGTCCAGGTCCTTGTCTGAGGTGCCACCGTCACGGAAACATGGTGGATGTCACCGTCCCCAGAAGCACATGCTGTGCTGACCATACCAGGAAATAACCCACAGTCGGAAAACAGGGATGGCAGGAGCCGGCCTGCGCCAGGGTGGGGCCGGAGACCCCGTCCCTAAGGCTGGCCCGCAGGGACGGACCACCAGCACACCATGCCAGAGGACACTCTGGGGCCTGCAGGCAAGCCCAGAGTGACCCACAACCCTGGGAGGAGGTTCGGGTCACCAGCCGCGTGAACGCAGTGGTGCATGCAGACCCCCGTGCCGACCGGAGCAGGTGCGGCTCCCTCACCTGGTGCTGGGCGGTGCGGGCAGAGGCAGGCTCTGGGACTGCTCCAGCGCACGGTGCTGGCTGGCTTCTGCAGGGAGGGGACACAGAGGCGCATGACCGACTTCACCTGTGAGGCCGCAGCCCCGCCGAGAGCCCCACGTTTGGGGGTTGCCTTGGCCGTGCACAGAAATGCACCGGAGCCCGGCTGGGAGCGGCCCGCGGCCACACTCCTACCTCTGCAGGCTTGCAGCTGGCTGGTCAGCACTTTGCGGATCTCGTTTACCCACGCGGCCTTGACTTCGGGGGTCGGTGCCTGTGCCAGAAAGAAGGCCAGGATGTGAGGACGCACGTTCCCCAAAGACACTGCTCTGCCTTTGACTCTCGAAGCTCCTACGGACTACCCCAGGAGCGGACAGTGGGGTCACTGCCCCGGAGAAAGGAGGGGGCAGTGGGCGGTCCCCTTGCCTCAGGACCGCGGCACAGGCACGGCAGGATGGGAGGGCCTGTGGGCCACACAGGGGGTGGGCCAACCGCCCGGCCCCCCCCTTCACAGCCTTGCTGGCATCTGACTTGGTGAACACTTGGGGCACAAACTGCCCTGTGAGAGCATGTTTCTCCAGAAGTGGCCCGTGGCATCATTTTGTGACAAGGAAGACGGGCCCCTGAAACTCTGAAGTGGACTTTAAGCTCCTGGGCTCAAGAGGGGTGGGCCGGGTCCTGCCTTGGCACAAGCGTGAGGCCAGAGGGCAGAGACAGCTGGGCTCTGGAGACGGGGCCTGCGGAAAGCCAGAGCGCTGGCTCCCAGGGGCCAGTGCCCGAGCTGGAGCGGGCGCCATCGCCGTGGGCTGCCGTGCTGGTGTGCGTGCCTGGACAGGCTGCCACGGCCACTGCATCCTGCGTCTGAGCGTGGGGGGCCCCTGGAAGGGCCTGTCCCGTGTGCTGGCCAACATCTCCCAGGGCTCAGGGAGCTCTCACAGCCCTAGCACCCCTGCCCTCACCAACAGGGCGGGGGCTGGAAGGACCAGGACAAGCCGCTCACGTGTGTAACACGGCCCAGGCTGGTCGCACCTCCCTGAGCCCATGTTCCCGGGCATGACTTTCACGCACCCTAACTGGGGTTCCCCATGCTTCCTCCTGGGTCTGGCTCAGGGCAGCGCCCTGCGTGGCCTCTGGGAGATAAAGCTCTACGGAAGCTTCCAGATACCTGCCCTCACCAGAGAGGCCGACGCGTCCCCGACGCCTGGCCCTGGGGAAGGTGGGGCCCTACCTGCACGATGTACACCTCCTCTCTGGCGTTGTACCAGATCTCAAACTTCCTCACGTCGCCCTTCACGTTCTCCGTGATGCCAACGGCCGCCATCTGACCGTGCGAGCAGGAGACGGACGTTCGTCGTGTGCGGGACGGGAGGGCACCCTCCCGTCCTTGAAAGGGTCAGTGCATCGTGCAGATGCAGGAAGTGGCTTGGGTCGGGGCTGAGGACGTGGGGGTCCCGACCCCCCCCCACCGAGACACGGGCAGCGTGGCCGCGGCTGCTGGACCTCACTCACGTTCAGGGACTGCTTGTAGCTGTAGGAAGGGGCCTTCTCGTACCCCTCCCCGTTCTCCTCCCTCTTCTTGCAGAACAGCACGGCCTTCTCGTGTAGGAAGAGATGCCGCTGCATGGGCTTGAACCTGGCCAGGTCCTTCACCTTGGAGTGGCCCTTCTTGTGGTCTGTCCAGACGCTGAAGGAGCCCTGCATCAGCAGCTTCCCCAGGTCGCTCAGGTTCCCCTGCAGCCAGAACGAACGCGGGCCTTACATGCCCGCAGCCGAGGAGATGCGCCCGCCTCGGGGGGCCGCGTCCTGTGGGACCCTGCTACTAACACTTGGGAAAAGGCAGAACCGTGGAGGTGAGGGAGGGGTCGGGGGTGGCTGGGGGCAGGGGGAGGGGGAACGGGCGGACACGGGGTCTTCCGGCAGGGAAACTCCTCTTTCGGAGCCTGTGCCCGTGGGTACAGGGCGTTCAGCACCTGTCCAAACCCACAGGAGGCACACCCTGGGCCTGGGTGGGGATGGTGGGCCGGCGAAGGCTCATCCCTGTGACGAAGGCCCCACCTGCTGGGTGAGGGGACATGGGGGGCCGTGTGTGGGGGCGCAGGGGCATGTGGGATGTCCTCGTGCCTTCCCTTATCCTGCTGCAAACCTAACACAGCTCTAAAAATAAAGCCTATTACATTAAAAAAAACAGGGTGAGCTCAAGTGGACAAGAGAGGCAACAAAATGAGTGAGCTGACCTAATTCGGGGACACGAGGAAAAAGCACCCGCTTTGTCCCTGTCCCCAACCCACAAGCGGGGGTGAAACCAGACCAGCCCTGAGTCCCATGCCCGTGGGGCTCCCGAGCGGACGTGCAGCTCTGCGAGCTGAAGTCTCCCCGGTGCCCTGGGTTTGGGGACACGCCCCAAGCTGGGGGTCCGTTTGCCCCAAGCCGCTCCAGACACCCATCAGAACTGGGCTCTGCCAGCCCACAGGGACGCGCATGCACATGGAGGCTGTGGCGCGGCTCCTTGCGGTCCCTGGCTGGGCGCGGCATGCAGAGGCCCTTACGTCGTAGCCAGTGATGGCGATCAGGTGCATGGAGTCGTTGACGGCCTTGAGGATGCCCAGGATGGAGCTCAGAGCCTCCTGCAGGTGCTCGGCCCCCTCACAGCTCCTGCTGTATTTCAGCATCTCCTGGGGGACGCGGGTATCGTCACGTACCGCGGAAACACAGGACTCCCGCTCCGGCCCCGCGTGGACCCTCGGGACATGAAGCCTGGCTCCCCGTGTGGCTGGGGAGGCCCAGGAGCCACCCCCTTGCGCCCTGCCTGTCCCAACGGTCCTACCTGGTGCTGCAGACAGGGACGCCCTAGCCAGGCACTCGGCCGGGTCTCTCCAAGTCTCCCTCTCCTAGACCTGCCACTCCTTCCTTTTCAACCCAACACGCCCAAACCCGTGATGGCTAAAGGCATCTGTGCATCCCCTGGCGCGTGTACTCAGACCCGACGAGGCCACTGGACATGGGTGGCCTTGTGGGGAGGACCACGTGTAGGGCACAGCGGGGTGCGTGTGGACTCGCCTGGAGCCCATGCTCCACGGGACAGGGTTGGCCTGACTGTTCACCTCTGGGTCCCACAACCCCCTGGTAGCAGCCGGCGCACAGTAGGCGCTCCACAAAGGTCTGCAAAGAGCCAGGGCCCTTGCAGGGCAGGGAGGAGGCCGTGCTGGGACTGTGGCACTCGGGGAGGCTAGGGAGGCCACAGGCAGGGAGCAGGGACAAGGTCAGTAGGCACAGCGGGGTGGGGGGAGGTCGGCAGGGCAAACGGGGGGAGGAGCGCAGGCAGTAGGGGTTGCAGGTGGTAGGGGGCAAGGTTGGCAGGGCACGGCAGGGAGGGTAGGAGGTTGGCAGGGCACGGCCGGGAGGGGGGTGCAGGCAGGGGCGAGCAGCCCACCTTAAGCAGCAGCTGGTATTTGGTGATTCTCTGGACCGGCTTCAGCAGGTAGGAATCTAGACTGAGCTTGTGGTCCAGCTTCCGCTGGCATTCCTGCAAGCCCAGAGCCCGCCCGGTGAGACCGACTGGGTCCCGGAGCAAGAGTGCGCTGGTGAGGGAGACCCGCGCCCCCGGGAGGCCCCCAGACGCACCTGGAAGAAGGGGCTGTCGGAGCACTGCCTCCACAGGCTCTCGGAGCGCGGCTTGTTCTGGCAATACTTCTCGTAGATCTGGAACTCCTCCATCTGACCCGGGACAGAGCGCGCGTCACAGGGCACAGCCCGCCCCCTCCACCGTCTCCCACGCCTCGCCACAAGCCCACCAGGGTTCACGACGGGGCTGCATCCCTCCCCTCCTCTCAGCAGATCAGCACCACGCCGCTGGCGTTTTGCTGTGAGAGTTACTGAGCACCAACAGTTGCTAATTTCTAAAGAAAGACCCCGCGGGGCTTGGGGCTCTACCACGTGCGCGTGGAGCTGCCCGCAGGCTCGGTAACATGCAGAAGTCCCCTGGAGGTTCGGACCCAGCAGCGTGGGGCGGGCGTGAGAACCCGCGTCTCCAGTAAGGTCGCAGGATGCCGACACTGCTGGCCAGGGCCCCCACTTTGAGAAGCACTGACCTCCAGCATGACCCCTTCCCCCAACTCTCAACCCGCAGAGAGAAGCTCAGCAGCAGCCAGACACAGGGGCAGAGATAGGCCCCCCTCCTTCCTTCTGCGCTCGGCCCCACGCCACGTGGGCGTGTCTCGGCCTCTGTGTCACTGTGTCACGAAAACGAGCAGCTCGGCCACAGGCTCCATGCCGCTCAGTGCACAGTGCACCGGGACGGGCCCGAGAAGAACGCCCCGTCCTGCTCCCTCCACTCCTCCCAGCCCGGAAGGAGCTGGACCGCCGCGTCAAAGAGGAGAAAGGGGAGGCGACCGTCCCAGGCCCGCTTGCACGGGGGGCTGCTGACCAGGGCAAGACCAGACACAGGCACCAGCTCGAGAAGTCCGGCTGAGTTCAGCTGCACTTGAGCCGGCACGACGGACGCTTTCTGATTCCGGCGCTTCTGCGCCCATGACTGGCTCAGAGAAAACCGTGTCTCAGGCAGCCCGGGGACACATGCCCTCCGTGATCCCGTGGGTTAGGGGACTGCGACAGGGTCCGAAGTCACGACTATGTCCCGCAGTAACTGTAACAGGGAAGGCCCGGCAAAACGCACATCGGGAAAAACACATACCCGTTCCAGGAAACACCTCCCGACCAGCTCTGGGCAGTCCGTGTAGTCTTCCAGCTCCCTCAGGAATATTCTAGGCAGAGAAGGTTCCCCTTAGGTCACGTGAAGAGCGACCCGGAGAAGACACCAGCCCCGGATAAACAGACGTTACTTCCCAAGTCCTGTCTATTTATGACCTGGGACAGTCGGGGGTCTGTGAGCCAGGCTCCCCCAGGGGCCTGCTGCAGCAAACTCAGGTTTAAGCAGACCTGGCCCCTTCGTGGGTCCCTTTAGGTCGCTGGCATTGGCGTCCACACAGAAGTTAGGACAGCTACTTCTCTACCGGCCGACAGGGACAGGGAGGAGGGCAGGAGCTGGGCCTGCTGTGAGCACCCACCCGCCCCCACCCTGCCCCGCAGGCGTGCGCCAGCCAGGAGCCTGGGGTCAGTCCCGCCTCGGTGGGGAGCTCCCTGGGCTCAGCTCACTGCAGCTTCGAGCCCCCAGAGGCCCAGCCCCGAGGCCTGGCCTGAGCCGAGGTCATCTGACCCGTGCCTCCTCCGTGGAAAGGAAGGGTCCCGGGGGGGTCCGGCAGCAGATGGGTGCCCCCTCTGAGCAAGTGGGTGACTGAGGCGGAGAGCCTGTGGTCGGACCGAAGTCCCCAGTGCCCCCACAAGCCCGGAGGAGGCTTTGCTGTCTGTCCCACTGCCCCCTCCCCGCCGTGCGTCCCGCGTCCACCTCTGCACTTCCTTTCCCACACGCTCACGCCGACTGCAGCAAGGAGCCGGGGTGGGCGGCTACTTCCCCCAAAGCCATGGCCGCCGCCGACAGCGCTCGTGAGGAGAGAAGAGGCAGGACAGGAATGTCTGCCATTGCCTCCTTCTCAAGGATGAACTTGGGGACAGAACGGGCCTTGCCAAGTGGTGTGACTTTAGTGCCACCCCAAAGGGCTCCACGCACACACTGAGCGGGGCTGAGCGGGGCCGGCCCGGCAGGAGGGGGGGTGCTCCTATGTCCTCAAAGCTCCAGCTACTGTCCAGGAGGACAGGCCACTAGTAACGGCCCCGTAGGCGCCTCCCACCTGAGCCACTGTCCTGCAGCAGCCCCTGAGCACCTGTCCCCAGGAGGAGGAAGGGATGTTCTCAACCTGCCTGCCACGGGCTGGGGCCCGCGTGCAGCTGGCTCCCTATGGGCGCAGTCTCAGGGGCAGACCCCACCGGGCAGGTATGGTCAGAGGAGGGCCTAACCTGTTATGAAAGTGGTAAATCTCCTCCATGTTCCCAAACAGAACGTCCTTCTTGTTTTGGAGACCCGGTGACACGAGGTGTGCCATGAGTGGGTTATCGAGTTCTGCAGCGTAGCCCTGTGGAGGAGGGGAGAGGCTGGGAGGGACGCCGGGCTCCATGGACAGTGAGCGGGTGGGGGACGCCTCTCAGGGCTTAGGAAGGGAATACACCCCGATCAATTCGTGGACCACTTCTAGGATGACCACCCAGACAAGCTCAGAGGAACAGGAGTGAACTACAGACGGCACCGTTTTGAGGGCTTGTGAGGGGTTCCATCCTCTGCCTTTCAACCTCTTAAACTCATATAACGGGTATAAAGGAGAGAAATTTTATGTGTACTCCGAGATGAATCATTTGAATGTCTATACCCCTGTAACCACCACCCAGACCGAGATCTAGAACATTCCAGTGCCGACAAGCCCTGAGGCCTCTACCCTGCTCCTCCACCCAGGCAGGGCAGCTCTGCTATTCCTGCAAGGGAATCCCACACTGTCCTGTCTGACTCCTGCTCCTAACATGCTCCCGGGGCAGCCACACTCCCCCGTAGCCATGCTGTGGTCAGCCACGCTCTGGGATCAGCCACGCTCTGGGATCAGCCACGCTCTGGGATCAGCCACGCTCCGGGGTCAGCCACCCTCTGGGGTCAACCATGGTCCGGGGTCAGCCACGCTCTCTTCCCTGTTGCTGGAGCAGGTCCCTGTGCAGAGGCACCCACATCTCCTCGTCCCTGGTCCCACTGATGGACGAGTTCTTTCCAGCTTGGGGCTGTCCGAGTAAAGCTGCTGCCCTCCTCTCACGCAGGGTGAGCTGGCCTATAGGCTCCCGGGGGTCCCCGTGCAGGCTCACCTCCAGGACACAGAGCAGCTCCTCCACGTAGACCCGTTCCGTATCCAAGAGCTCATTCATCACATGCCTGTGGCCAGAGATGTGTTAGAGCCGGGAGGGGCACAGAGAGAAGCCCCCCAGGGTGGGATGCATGTGGGAGGCGGAGGGGTCAAGAGAGAAGCAGCACCAGCCAGTGGGCGCCACACACAGCGGAGCCAGGGACCGGTCAGGGGTGGTGAGTGCAGCTGCACATCTGTCTCCGGGGAACCACGCAGCCTCGCCACTGGGGGCCTGAAGTGGGGTTGCAGGGGGGACACCAACCATTTCAATCACCAAAATTCTGCCTAAGGAACCAGGGACAAAAGTCTCTTCTAGGGAAAACCAGCTCTGTCTTGGCTCCGGACATGGTCTTACCAGACCCACGCGTGCCCACATGTGTTCCGTGACACCCGCTTGGGGGTGGCCGCGTAAGACCCCACCCACTCGGGCCCGTTGATGTTCAGAGCCCCCGTGGCCAGAGGCTGAAATCTGAGAGGGTCGCACGTGTCGTATCGGGACCAGTCACTCACCTCCGCAAGATGGCCAGGCTTTCCTCCTCATCCCCTGTCGAGCTGCTCCGGCCTGGCCGGCTCTCGCTCATCTCGCTCTAGGGAGAGAACCGCACGTGTGCAGACACGAGAGGGCACAGCCCTACGTCCTGACTTCAAGGAACCCAACCTCACTCCCCGCTGGGGAGGGAGCCGTGGTCCCACGGCAGGGACGGTCCCACAGCACAGGACGATCCCACGGCAGGGACGGTCCCACAGCACGGGACGATCCCACGGCAGGGACGGTCCCACGGCATGGGTGGGGCGGGGGAGCTGGGGGGCAGGACTGAACCAGCCGGAGAGCCACCATGGGAGGGCAGCCTGGACAGTGGCCTCACCTTGGCCCTCCTGTAGGGCCCCCTCCGGAGCCCGCTGCCCTCAGAGCTGTTCTCGGAGCCTCTCCGGCTGCCTGGTTTGGGGAGAAATGAAGAAGGAAGGTGTGGCTTCGTATCTTCCTGCCCGGAGGGAAACGCAGCACCTGGGAGCTGGGAGCGCCTGAGACTCTTGTGGAACCGGAGTGAGCCCCTGTACCCCCCAGGACGGGCACGGAGGCTGAGGAAACGCGGAGCAGAGGAAGGCAAGTGGGAGACCGAGGAGGGTACATGGAGCCGAGTCCATGCACACACAGGACCCGGACCCCCCGGGCCAGGGAGAAGGTCTCCTCCGACGGGAGTCACCCGCCGTGGAGGCGTTGGGCGGGAGTCGGCTCTCCCGGGTCTCACCACCTACTTGTCAAAGCCCCGACGTGGACAGCAGGCAGGGGCCGCTGCAGAAGGGGCTCTGGGGAATGGTGTGGCCACTCGCTCAGCCTCGGAGGAGACCACGAGAGGTCGGGGCTGCCGGGGGCTTTGGGCTGCGGTCGGAGAACTCTTCTGGCAACAGCACCGAGGACAGATAGGCTGAGACCGACTGGAGTCCAGAAAGAGCCCCGCGAGCAGCCGGCACACACGGGCGCGTGACAACAACACTTTACTTACAAGCGCCCACCACGGCCTGGAAGGACGGTGACAACACACACCTGGAGAGGGGCAGGGTGATTTCGTGAGCGCCTCTGGCCGGGGGGCCACGGGCTGCACGGGCCGCATCTGCTTGGCCGCCAGCTTCTTCAGGCTGGCCTGTCTCCGGTGGAACATCTCCTCCATGCCCTCTTGCTTCTGGAAGACCTTCTGCACGTGCTCCTGAAGGGACGGGGCGAACGGACTCGTGAGTAAGAGAGGGCCCCGGTGTCAGAAGCAGGCCCTCCTCTGTGCCTGGGACACAGCGCCACAGCTGCCACACAGCAAGCCTGCACTCGAGCCCTTGCTGCGGCTGGGAGACATGGGACCCCGCGGACGGCGGGCTTGGGGCTGGGAGTCCACCGGAAGGAGGGACATGAGGCCGCCACGGGTCTGCGGACAGCTGGCCGGGCGGGAGAGGGGCCCTGGGGTCAGTGCGACACGCAGCAGGGCCCGCAGTGGCTGCTCCGTCAAGAACGTGGTCCTTGCAGGGAAGGACCCCGGGGGCAGGAAGCCCGCCCTGGAGGGAGCCGCTGTAGGAAGAGAAGCTGAGCCGCACGACCGTCCAGCACACTCTGAGGGGTCACTCGGGATTCTTCCGCACACCCCGGAGCGATCCCCCACCGTCGGCACAGGCCCGGCTCTGCTCACCATCAGGTCTTTCGTGAGGATGGATTCGTAGTCCTGGTAAATTTTACTGAGCTCCTGGATCTTATTTTCTGCACCGGTCTCCAGAAATTTCTCGATTTCCTGCAGGGCCGCCTCGGCGCCATCCTGAGACTGGCACTTGTCCACCGGCTGCGAGGCCAGCAGGTAGATGCCCTGGTCGCACCATTTCATGGACTGGACACGCCAAGCATGGCCGAGGGAGAGAAGGGCACCATCAGAGGCCGTGTCCTAGCGGGTCTGCGAGGCGTGCTCTGCCCGGCCTCCTGCCGGTCGTCCCGCCCCCCCGCCACCCCAATCTGGGACTGCGCGGCGTGCCAGCCCGCACAGGGCCCAGGCGGGACTCGTTCCCACAGAGGCCGTGCAGGGAATTAGCCACACGCCGGCTTGGGTCCTTGGGAAGAACCGTCAGTGGGGGCAGGGAATTCTAGAGATGGGCCACAGGGACTGTGGTCCACGGAGAAGGAGCCGGCCGCGCAGGGACTGTGGTCTGTGGGGAAGAAGCCAGCCACATGGGGACTGTGGTCCAAGGGGAAAGAGCGGGACACACGGGGACTGTGGTGGGCGGGGACCGTGCTCCATGGGGAAGGACCTGGCCACGAAGGGGCCGTGGTAGGCAGTGACTGTGGTCTGTGGGGAAGGAGCCGGCCATGTGGGGTGGCGGTGGGGGTCTCACCGCTTCCAGGAGGCGGTGCAGCTCCAAGGACTTGCTGAGTAACTCCCTCCGCCGTTCCACCTCGGCCGCGAACTGCTCACACAGGTGCTGGAGCTCGTGGCACTTGGGGCGGATGGAATCCACGGCATAGTGCTTGCTGTCGATGAGCTGCTCACCCTCCAGGGACAGGCCACGGGCGCGCTCCACGGAGGCCTGCGGAGACAACCACCCAGACGTGCGGCTCAGGTCGGTGGGTGAAAGCGCACAGCTTTCTGGGAGGGTCGGTGGGGTGGGGCGGAGGCCGCGCTGCCCTCCCTGGGCTCTGGGGTGTCCCCCACCGGATGGCGAGAGAGCCCCCAGCCCCCGCCTGCCCAAGTGATAGCCCGGTGCCCTGAACCCCGCCCGACTGTCCGCTGCCCACACCTGCCCCGCATGCTCACACTCGACTTGTCCTCGAAGCTGGCGAGGTCCTTCAGGAGGTGCTCTGCGTGTGCCCGGCTGTTGCCCACGTCAGTGAAGGTTGCTATCTTCTGGGCCAGTGCGTCTAAGGAGGCTTTGACCTGAGACACGGGAGGGGCGGGAGGCCCGGGCCCACGTCAGGCATGGAGGGAGGAGAGAGGAGCCAGGTCCTTCTCGGGAAACGGGGCAGAGGGACACATGCTCAGAAGTCACACAGCCTACGGGACAGCGCTCCCGTGGCTGAGGACAACGCTCTTCCTCTGAGCCGGGGAGTGAGGCACCATGTCCACTGTCACGGTTTAGCCGGAGCAGCACAGCCGTACCTACACGGAGAAACGGAGTCCCCAGCAACCAGGCGACGGACAGCGGGAGAGGGGAGAACCAAGCCGTCCCTGTTTGCACAAGGCCTGTCGTCTACGTAGAAAATTCCCCAAACTAACAGAATATAAGTGAGCTCAGCAAGGTGTCAGGGGATACACACACACAAACGAGTTGTATTTCTCCGTACAGCAAGGAGTATGTGAGCAGCAAAATTAAAAACACCATCTACAGTTGCTCAAAATGAACTTCTTGGGAGTAAAATCAAGCCAACCTCCCCTGAACGGGTCTGCTGAAAAGTGCAGGACGGTGCGGAGGTGCGCCGAAGCGCCCGGGGGACGGACGCGCGTGCTGTTGACTGCAGGACCAACGTGGGGAAGACGGCGACCCTCCCCAGAATCGGATCGAACACCGTTCCTACCAACCCCAGCAAACTCCGTAGATCTAGAAGGATTGGAAATGTGTGTGGAAAAGCAAAGGAACTGGAGGACCAAGATAATCTGGGGATCGGGGCACGGCGGGGGGAAGGCCCACCTGACTTCAAGTCTCGTGCACGGCCCGAACTGCGAGACGGTGCCGACGGACGACGGACAGACCCGAACGGATCCGCCGCCCGATTCTTGGCGAAAGGGGAAAGCAGATGGCCTTCCTACGAATGCTGCCAGACACCAGAGACCAGAACCGAGCGGCGCCCCGACTCTCGCCCCACGCGTGGGCTAACTCAGAGCACGTCGTGGGCTTAAATGTCGAAATCGAAGATGTTAAAGAGGAAAAGCCCAGGAGAACATACTTGGGACCCAGGATTTAGGATCGACGCCCAGAGTACGATCCTTCAAAGAAAACCTGACAAATTGGACTTTATCGAAACGACAGCCTTTGCCATCGGAAAGCCCGTCTGAGGCTGGAGAGACGCGGACGGGCTCAGGAGCAGCTGTTCCAGCGTCACACCCGACCGGGACTAGGACCCAAGTCCCAGCAGTGGGACACTCAAACCCAAACCCAAACCAAGACCATCTGGTCAGAAAACGGGCGGCAATGGGAGGAGAGGCTTTTCACCCAGAGGACGAACCGCGGGCCGGCGAGCCGGGAAGACGGCTCCGTGTCACCGGCTGCAGGGGGGCGCTCGGCAGAGCCGCAGCGAGAGTGGGGCGTCAGGCCGCAATCCGGGCGCACGAGGCGGCCGCTCCGGGAACAGTCGCAGCTTCTCGGCTAAACGTGCGGCCAGCACGACCTCAGCGTGGCAAGGCCGGGGTCTAACCTCGCAGAAACGACAACTATGTTCACACAAAAAGCCGCACGTGGTGCTGATGACAGCTTTTTCGCCACAACAACATCGGGGCCACCGCCCGGATGTTCCTCAACAGGGGAAGGGTTGAGCCGTGGCCCCCCACACCCCAGGACCGAGTACCCAGCGGTAACAAGAGTGAACTTGCAAAACCTGCACTGACCCTGCTGCCTGCAGGGAGCCAGGCCGAGGGCTCCCCACTTCCAGAACATTCCTGAAGCGACGGCATATGGAGACAGAGTAGGTCAGGGGCTGCCAAGGCTTCAGGAGGAGGTGGGGTGGGAAGGGATGGGGCTCAAAAGGGGGGACGAGGGCTCAGGAGGGGAGGGGTGGGAGGGGATGTGGGCTCCGGAGCGAAGTGAGGCAGGAGGAAGTGGGGAGGGGGGCAGGGGTGGGAAGTGGGAGGCGTGTGGACAGCAGGGAACCGGGTCTGCCGGGCCGGCATGTCCGTGTGCCCACCGCGTCAGCGTCGCCCCGAGACCCTGAGCTCGTCTGGGGAGACGCGTCTCTGCGGGAAGCGCTGGCCGGGCTATGTCACAGCCGCACACGAGTCCGCCGCTGCGGGCTTGTCGCATGTCTGGCGAGCCTTCCTCGGCCGCCCCGGAAGGAGGTGACGCGGGACCCGTGTCTCTGCGGCTCGCACGGGCTGGCTGGGGTCACCTCTGCCCAACCAGAGCTCCCGCACGTGAGTGCTACTGAACCAGCCCCGTGTTCCCTGAAAGGTGACTTTCAGGGCTCTGGGGCATCGGGACGCGTGGTCTGCTCACCTGGCCTTGCCCATGGCCTTGCGGCCGCGTCACACTGCACTTGGGGTCCTTACTTATTTCTCGCGCAGTCGGGAGCCCCCACCACCCTGACCAGAGGGACGCGAGAAATGTCGTTATGTGGCAGGACGAGGACACGTGGACGGCTCGGCACGCTCCCATAAATAAGTGATCAACGGCTTCGGCTGAGTCCCGTCCAGACGACTGACACCACGGCTGGCCTTACACCGGCGCGCCACGCACATGTGTCACCCCCGCGTCCCCCCGTGTGTCCCGCGTCACCCCGTGCGTTGCCCCCATGCGTCACCCCCACAGTCCCTGGGCTACGGAGCCGGCCAGACTGTTGCTCGCCACCTGTGGGCCCGGGGCCGTGCCAGGCGTGCAGCAGGCACCGGACACTGGGTGAGGGAGCGCACAGACGGCCCCGGGCCGGTCCACCAGGAACGCAGAGGAAAGCGCACGCCGACTGCAGACAGCGGGACCTGCTGGGGCAACGGCTCCCCGGCCACACGCGTCGGGGTCTGGTCCCACCGGGTCTTGCGGCTCGTGTGGTGGACAGAGACCGCCGACTGCCACAGTCGCCTGGGCAGCTCGGCCCGCCGCGCCACCTCGCCAGCTGCCCGCGCTCCGGCCACTCACCTCGCGGAAATCCTGCTCGAAGTGCCGCAGCTGCAGGCACTGCCGGAGCTTCTGCTCGTGCTTCGCCCAGAACTCATCGAAGGCGGCCTCGGTCTCGGTCAGCTGGTCTAGGAGCCTGGGCGCAGGAGAGGCCGTGTTGGAGCGGGAGCATGACGTGGGCTGTGGGCTCCGGGCTCCGTGTCCATGGCCTGCCTCACCCTTGCCTCCCCTCCGCAGCACTGCATGCGGGACTTGCAGGGAGAGCCTGGCCGGGGCCTGGCGGGAGGGCTCCCCGCAGAGCCGCTGTCCCATACCTCATGCTCGGGGGCCGCCCGCACCTCCTGGAGCCTGCGGCAAAGGGCTGGGCGAGTTACAGGCAGAGTGGGCAGCGAGCCGCCATGCCCTGACCCCGCTCCTGCTCTCCCTGGGGTTTGGACGGCGAGCACGTCAGTGGTAAGGACACGCGGTGCCCTGGCTTCCCGTTAGGAGGAGGAGATGGGGGCCCCTGTGTCCTCCGTTGCCCTGTCCTCAGGCCGGGGCCTCCTGCTCCCGCCCCCGGCCTGGGCCCTCACCTCTGCACGGTGGTCTGGTTGTCTAGCTGGTCCTGGTTCAGGCTCTGCTCCCCGCACTTGCCCAGAGGCTCCCTGATGTTCTCCAGAAGCCTCCGCCCCTCGTCCAGCGCCAGCCCCATGTCCTCCTGCGGGGACAGCACAGCGCCTGGCACCCAGGCTCACTCCTGCGTCTCCCTTAGAGCTGCCGAAGGACAGCAGGTGTCCAGAGACTCCTCTGGCTGTGGCCAGAGCACAGCGAGGGCTACGGGTCACTTGGGGGCAGCGGGAGGAGGTAAGAGACCAGCAGGAAACCAGACCTCTACATGCCTGCTTCCGTGGCATCCTCACGAAGCGAGGGGAGCGCGGGTTCCTGGGGGTGGGGCCAGCCCTGACCCAGAGCCACGGCCCACCCAGCTCAGCCTCCCTGGATGCCGTCCCCCAGGTCAGCCCGCTGTCCCCCACCTGCTGTCTGGAAGTGTGGGCAGACACCCGGCCTTGCTTGTGCTAATCAGCAGCAGAAGCTCATGGCCAGCGGCCCGGCCGTCTGGACAGCAAAGGAGCCACCCAGAGGGAGGCTGCCGGCTTCCGGCTGCGCTCAGACCCCACAGCACTCAGGCCGCATGCAGGAGAGAGCACTTTCAGTCCTTGGAGAGCTAGCTGCGCCTTTCACGTGGCCGCAGGTCGGTCTTGCCCGAGGCACAAGGGGCCCCCTCCCCTCCCCTGTCTTGCACAGAAGCCATACGTACCTTCGCTTTGTCCTTCTTCTCTGTGTGTGCGCAGAGCACCGAGCTCGTGGACGGCACGTCGTTGGGCAGCTCCGTCTCGGCCAGCTCGGTGCCGAAGGATTGCAGCTTCTGAGCCGTCTGCTTTACCATGAGGGCGAAGCCTTCGATCGCCTTGGGAAGAGGGGAACCATCACCGAGCTGTGCACCGCGCGCCCTCCTGCTGCCCGGGAAGCAGGTGTCCGGTGCGGAGCCCATGGGGGCATCCCGGGGCAGCGGCGGGGCCCCACCCAGCCTGACCCGCGTCAGCAGAGCGGCTCCTGAGCCCCCGACTTGTCCAGAAACCCACCGGGCGCTGTCTACACCGGTCCTCGTCAGCTAGTCACTCTGCGCTTCGTCCCTCCCCACCGCAGGGGCTGTCCTTTCTGTCCTGTCTCCGAGCCCAGAGACAACCACTCTCAAACTCATTACTCATGTTGCTGCTTTAGATGACGGAGGGCCACTGAGGCCATCTCCTCATTCTTAGGGACACAACTGAGGTTACCGGGAACACGTCTTTGGAAACGGCAGCATCGTCATGCAAGAGCTATTCAGCCCATCAGGTCGGGATCAGGGAGACCCGCAGCCCACCCTGCATGCGGGCGGCGGGGGGACTCACTGTGCGGTGACATAGCCACCTGGTGTGGCAGTAGTCCAGGGTCCCGCCCAGGTCCTCGGTTAGCTGGGACTTGTCGATGTAACCGTGTAACTCTGGTACTGAGCTCAGCATTATGACCTGGAGGACAGAAGCCGCCCCGATGAGGAGACCACCCAGCAGACGGGGGGATGCTCTCCTGCTGGTCACTAGCGGTGGCTGTGTGGACAGGAGGCATCTGGCTTTGGGCCCAGGCTTATCTCCTGCTCTACCCCTCCCGGGCTGGCCGACCAGCTCTTGGGGCCTCAGCGTGCGCTGGGCTGTGATGCCTGAAGTCAGCATCGTAGGCGGGCATTCGAGCCCCGACAAGGGCTGGGTACGCAGCCGACACTGGTGCTCTCAGCTCCCTGGGGGGCTCCTGGTGGTAACTGAGCGGGACTCTGCCTCGAAAGGACATCGGTTTGTCCCTATGCCCACAGGAACCCAGTGGGGTCACCGCAGACACCCCAGAGTCTGGGCTGTGCCCTTCCGTGGGACCCAGGACGCTCTCCCCACGGACTTGTCTCTCGCTTGCCCTTTCTGGGACATTCTGTCCACA
The DNA here is from genome assembly GCA_003697995.1 of Taxidea taxus jeffersonii. Lineage (NCBI taxonomy): Eukaryota > Metazoa > Chordata > Mammalia > Carnivora > Mustelidae > Taxidea > Taxidea taxus. The sequence continues at coordinate 8,569 of ML108122.1, read as the reverse complement.
CGTTCTGGATCAAGACACAGGCATTGCTTTGTGAACAGTGGGACAGATGCTAACAGACATGTCCTGAGAGGGTTGGTCCAAATGGCCGCGTTCACCGTCACGGGTGTCAGTTTAAAGCTCGGGTCTCGCCCAGGAGGTTCCGTCCCCAGGGGACGCCTGACAACGTCCAGACTGTCCAGACTGTCCATGGTGCCGAGATCCCGCGAGCCACGACCTTCGTGCAGAAGCGGCTGAAACGTCCCCGAGGTGGCCGGGGTCTCTGCAGAGCGGACTCTGCTCCTCCAACAGCAAAGCCTGTCTCACGACCCCGTGACCAAAGCCTGGCCACCTTCCCTGCGACTCCCGTGTCCCAGCTGAACCCTGCACATGCTTCACGCATGTTTAATCATGACGGAGAGGACGTAGGACCATTTCTCTTAACGTTCTCTGTCCGGCCTGAGGTCAGCGCGCAGCACCCAAACCGGACATTTTGCTAAAGTGATCAATTTTAACGGTGTTCTCGAGAGGATGTTTTCTACTTTTCAAGGGTTATTGAAAATGGGTCAGCAAGCTGAAGACCCTGGCGGCGATTTCTGTGAGACCTGTTCTTGAGAACTCACTGATTTGGACCAATCGTGCCCTTTGCAGGGGAGACCACGGCCCTTGGGATGGGCCCTGTCTGGAGTCCTTGGACATGTCTGCATCAAGACCTGCTGCAACCTGGTTCGCTTGCCCTGAGTAAGGAAGACTGGACACGTGGGGGTCACAAGGCTGGAGGAGACCGCGCACTGGTGGCTTTCGGGCTGGGACACTACCGTCCAGCGGTGCCTCTGTGGTTTTGTCCTGGCCCGTACCCAGGAAACGGGCCATCAGCAAGGAAGGCATCTAGTGCTGCGAACAGGGAGCGCACCGGTGTCCCCAAGACCCCTGGGCTGTGGCTTAGGGCTGCTGAGGGCAACTCGTCCATGAGCCCGTGACGTCTCCCTCACGTCCCCTGACCACACAGAGTGCCTCCCAGCCGGCACACCGAGGAAGAGGCACAGACCCCATGGACACCCACCGCCACGGGACTCGTAGGTTGGCAAAGGCGATCTGGTACATGCTGTCGGGAGCTTGCGAGGCCTGGGGCTGGCTCTTTATGTTCTCGTCCTCTTTGCACCAGAGAACAAGTGGTTTCCTGGAGGACACACGTACCGGGGTCCCTGCCCCATGCTGCCCCTGGAGGAGCTGGCGAGATCAAGCAGGGGTCACGGGAAACCGGCTTCCTGCTTCCTGCGGGCACCCAGGTAAGGGACCCTGCGCGGCCTTATGTTCTCAAGGACGGGGGCGGGGCATGCAGTGCCCTCTCTGGGGCTGCCCGGGCTGGGGGCCACCCACCCGGCTGCTGGCTCCCTCCACTGGCTCCCATACCCCTGACCCCCGCCTTGTCCCCGGCACCGGCAGAGCCTGTCCGTTCCTCACTAGGAGGCTGACAATGGCTCTCAGCCCGCTGGCCTTTTTCTTCAGCCTGACCCTTGCTTAGTAAGAATGTTCCAGACTCCTGACTGTCACACAGTGCCTGCACCCCACAGGGACCCGCCCGAGGCACAGTGGGGACGCGCACTCCCGGGGGACGGGAAGGGAGGGAAGGCCCGTGTGAGCGGACCAGCCCTTCCCGCCGGAGCCACGCAGTCTGTGCGCCGCCGGGCGGGGGTGGGCCCCGGGAGCTTCGTTCTTGGGCGTGGCCCAGAGCGGTGACACCCACTCGGTCCGCCTGCAGAGTGGATGCGGGACACGCTTACCGGCACCTTCATCTTGAAGTCATCTCTGTTGAATCTGAACGCCAGGTCAGAGAGAGTCCTTTGGAAAAACCCTGTGGGCCGCAGAACCAGCACGAGCTGGAGGTTTGCCGGGAAGGACGCCTGTGGGGGAACAGAAGGGCCGTGGGCAGACGAGCGGCTGGGTGGGCGGGCCTCGCGGTGCGCACGGGGGGGACGAGCAGAAGTGGCTGCCGACACCGGGCTCCGGAGGGACAGCCCCCTTCTGCAGAGGAAGGAGAAGGTCAGGCTGCTGGGGCAAACACCCTGGGTTAGCCGCCTGAGTCTAAAGCTCGTTACACTTGTTCCAGGCCGAGTGGCGTCCCCCAGGGTCACATGTCAAGTCCAAACCCCAGTGTCTTGGGACGTGACTTTCAGTGACAAGGTCTTTCCAGAGCTGGCCAGGTTTGCGTGAGGTCCTTGGCGCGGCCCCTGAGCCAGTGTGCCTGGTCCTTACGGAAGGGAGACACTTGGGCACGGACACACACAGAGACGTCGTGTGAAGACCGCAGACACGTCTGCCAGCCAAGGAGCCCCAGAGATCACCAGAAACCTCCACGAGCTGGGGACAGGGACCGCTTCCTGCTCACGGCCCCAGGACCAAGCTGCCGGCACCTTCACCTCGGACCTCCGGCTCCAGACTGTGGGGCAGTGACTCTGCGGTCCCCAGCCCCCCAGTCTGTGGGCGCTTTGCGAGGACAGCCCCAGGGAACCAAGACATTTGTCAAATGAACACGAAGCCACAGAGACCCGCAGATGTGTCATAAAACAAAGACAGGGGTTAGCTCACACGCCTCTAGACACAGTCACCTGCATACATTCGCAGACCAGCCCTGCCTGCAAGGAGCATGACCTCGGACAAGTGCCCGCCTCCCTGTGCCTCTCTTTCCCCGCCTGGAACACGCAGCGTTCCATGCTTGCACGGAGCCTCAGAAACGAGGCGTGACAGATTCTTAGGAAAAGCCTATTCCAGGCGTCTGTTACTCCTAGATGTGGATTTCCGGGGAGACCCCATCACCAAAGGAAGAGATTCTGAAGGAACGGAGTTGGATCTCCACGTAGCTGTGCCCAAGCAGCTGAACAAGACATACAGCAAAGGACGGCACAGCCCGAGAGGAGCAAAGACCGCGGGGCGGCCCGGAGACCCCGGTGCACTGGAGACCCTGCCGCGCCAGCTGTGCTCACAGCTCCGTGCGTCCCAGCGTCTGCACCGCCCGCAGACAGACGCTCCGGCTGCCGCCACACCCCAGGGCCCCTCACATCCACCCTGCTCTCGGTAGGGCCGCGGACACGAGCCCCGGGGCCAGGAGCCAGCAAGGAGCTGCCCCAGCCTGCTCCCCGTGACCCTCCCCATCCCGGCAGGCGGGGACACAGAGGCGCCTGTCCTTCTTCGTGAGACCCTGGCGGCAGGACCTGGACAACACGCGTGCCCTGGGCCACCTTCCTCCCTGGGAAGCAGTCACTGCCTGGGTGTGGACGGCCACCAAGCCGGTGACACCCCTGTTTGGGCCTCAGACCTGGGGCCCCCCCGAGTGTCTGATCCAGTGGGTGTCACAGGGGCTGGAGCTCCTGGGAGAAGCCGGTGCCTTGGGTGCAGGGACCCCGGGACAGCTCAGCTCCTGGCCCACAGGCCTCGGGGTCCCCCAGGTCAGCTGGTGGTGGGGTTCTGGTCTCTCCCCCCAAATCCCAAGGCCGGATCTGCACTGAGTGGGTCCCTGGGGCCTCTGGGCTGGGCCTGATCTCCACGTTACAGCAAGTCCCTGGAGCAGAAGAAAGGCCCGGAGAAGGGCCCTGACCGAGGTCTGGACCCGTGGCCATCGGAGTGACCCAGGCTGGTGCCTCACCGGTGCCTGGACTGGTCTGTGGTCGGCCCTTACCCCGGGCTGTCCTGGTCGCCCCTTCCTCTCCGGCCCCGCGGCCAGTTCCAGAGCCTGTGACTCTCCCTCCGGCTCCTGCCCTGGGCTCCCCACTCCTTCCCCGAGCAGGCTCCGCTCCCTGCCCCTGCACTGCCCTGAGCCTATTCCCCACAGAAGGGCCACTGGGACCCCTGAGGGGTCAGCTGTCTCACGACACCCTTCTGAGTACGCTCTCCGGAGACTTGCCCACCTGCACACAAGCCGAGTCCAGATCCCTGCCCGTGGCTGCCTCCCCACCCTCAGCCCTGCCCAGCCCTGGGGTCCAAGGGCTTCAGTTCACGAGGAAACATACCTGCCCCACCTCTCTTCAGGGTCACCCCCAAACACGCACCTCCCAACCCCGATTCTCCGCTGTGCATGCCACTGACCCAAGGCCACCGATGACCAGTGACCGTCCTGGGGCTCCCACCCCCGCCCGGCCACCACCCATGGGCCACAGGGCGCTCCTCGCCTTCCCTCGCAGCTCTTTGCCCCTCTGCCCGCCTGCACACCGGCCCCCACGTTTGGGCTCCTACGCCTCCTTGTTGGGGTTTGAACTGCCACCCGCCTACTGGTGACCCCGGGCTATGTCTCCAGCCCTGTGCACTGGGTTTCTAGCGGGAGGCCCCCACACTTGCGGGCACCGTCATCCCCAGGGCCCCCAGGGCGGTGCTCACACTCGGTCATCCACGGCCTCTGGGTCGGCGGAAGCTCGCACCCTCCCCAGTGTCCCCGACATGTCTGTGCGGCCACTGTGGCCCTGGGGACAAGACGTGGGCAGCGGGGTGCTGAGCTGTGTCCCAGCACAGCCGGACACAACCTCCACATTGGGGCACGTCCACCCACTGGCCTGCATCGGGCCTGGGGCACCCCGAGGTGTGCCCCAGCAAACCACGCACGTGCCCACGGTGAGGCGCCATCCCCGGTCCTGTTCACGTGGACGGCCCCACGCGGTTAGGCTCCTTGGAGCAGAAAGCAAATGACTCAGAGGAACAGCGGTGAAGGTCGGGGGCCCCGCTTCGGGGGCAGATTCTGGGTCGCTTCGAAGAGAGGGCTGCACCAACCTGTCACCAGCGTCTGCGAAGCTTGCCACCACCATTTTAGGAAAGCTCCTACGAAAGTCTCTCTCCGGAGGTGACAACGGTCATCTTCTCTAAATTTCAGTATCGTGTTTTCACCCTCGTTTAGTCCTCTTGGCAGGTGTGTTGTGAGGACAGGAGTCTGGACTTAAAGAGGAAGCGGAGTCTGTCCCCCTGAGATTTCAGGTAGGTGAGCTCCACGGGCGGCGGGGGCCACACGCTGCGGGGGCGGGAAGCACGCCCTCCCCCGCCTGCTGTCTGCTCTGGTCTTTCCGACTCTTCACCTTCCCGAATCTCCCACGGACGGGGTAGCTCTAAGATTCTGGCCGCGGGAGGAGGCAGAGGGATCTACACACACATCTGAGCGCAAACACCAGGAGCCAGACTTTGGGCTGGAATCAGCCGTGTGCACTAGAGCCGGGAAAGGCCAGCATTAGGGTTTCACTGTGCAAGCAGGCGACTGGAGGAGGCTTTGGGATGACGGCTGCAGAATTCCCTGGTGATCACAGGAGGGTCGCAGCGGGCGTCGTGAGGCCAGAGGACGCTGCCCACTTTCCGACTTAGGGACGCACAGTGTGGTGGTCACACAAAGGGCATGTGGAGACAAAGAGAGTGAAGTGGTTTCTGGATAAACATCCTCGAGGCACCTGTGCGTCCGGTGTTACCTCCACCAGGAGGCCCTCCTGGGACCCGCGCTGCTCTTGTCTTCACCGCCCGCCGTCGGTGCTCAGCCCTCGGGCGCGGACTCCAGCAAGCGGCACCTGCTCGGAGCTCACTAGCTCGTTCACTGCGAGACTGTTCTGCCCTGTGTGGACGCCCGCACACAGCGTGCTCTGGCTCTTCTGCACACACGGACGGCCCCAGCCTTCCGGGTGGAAACCACAGTCCCGCCCCACGCAGACCAAAGCCGCCTTCCGCCGGAACCCTCTTCAGCTGCGTGCTCTGGGACACGCACGAGCTTCAGTCAGGCCCCTCACGTGTAAGCACGCACGCTCCGTCATGAGTCCCTGGAGGCGCACATGCATGCATCCTGCAGGGGCTAAAGTGGGAAACAGAGCCCCAAAGAAGCACACCCGGGTGTCTTCCGGAACACACCTCATCGGTGGCCGGTGCAGACCATCAGGCTGGGTCTCCCTGTCTGCCCCTCTGTCCTCCAGCCTTGACCACGACCGTAACAGGCGCCCATCGCCCCCCGCAGCCCCAGAGAGCTGACACAGGAGACCTGGCAAGCCTGCTTTGGGGGACCCTGGACTCAGGCTCCTTATTTGTCTATCCCAAGCCAAGCTGAAGGCTTCAGGACAGAAACAGCTCCTCGTGACGAGGAAGGCCCTGCTCAGGAGCTGGTGCACACGGTGGCTAAAAATAGCCCCTAAATTCCAGCCTTATGGATGTGTAGCACCACAGTCGGGCGGCCAGACCCATCTGGACTGTGCCACCGGCTGGCAGCAAACTGTGGCCAGGCGCTCGGGGGCTGTCCATGGGGCAGAGCTGGCGCCGGAGCAGAACCCTCTCAGGGGCCCCACCCGGGCTGCTGTGGGGTGTCCCCGGAGGGAGCACAGGCCCACTGAAGCCGCGGTCTGGCCCACAGCCGCAGAGGACAGCATCACTGGGTCCCCAGCCCATTCTGCACGGGGACGAGCATGCCAGCTGTGTCTCCCTCCACCTGTCCCACCGCACGGCCGCAGTGGAGGTCTCAGCACACACGCCCCGGGCTCAGGGATGGCCGCCGCACACACGGGGCAAGGGGACCTGGCTCACAGCCTCCTGACCGCCCTGCAGGACGGCTTGGCACTGCCTCAGGCACCCCTGAGTGTCTGCAGCTCAGCTCACGACCCGCGGCCTGGCCACGGTCGGTGGTCTGCACCGCACCGGGCCGCACGCTTCTTGCTTCCTCTGTGCTCTGTTCTCCAGTGCCCGGTGCCCGCACAGCCCCAGGCACGGAGCAGAGTCTCCACAGACGTGCTAACCGCACGTGCAGGTTTTGGGCGGTGACGACACAGTAAATTTGTACAATAAAAGGAACTGGAGCTAATGAGAAATTCTGACAAGTTTGGAGATAATGCTAAGTGCTGGGGCTTCCAAGCCAGTACCGGGAGCCCCGAGGCTTACAGGGAAAAAGAGACTCTAAAAGCTTCTGTTTTAATTGTGTACAAACTTGTGAAAACACAAACACCAACTTCTCAGTTGTTTCACAAAACAAAGGTTTAAAGACAGGCCGGCTGGCCTTACACCCCGCCTGGCCGTGCAGTCAGGACACAGGGACCTGGAGTGGGCCTTGGCGGGAGGAGGGTGTGGCTCGATGGCGGGGGTGCTCGCAGGCCACCTCAGGTCTTAAAAATAACTTCTTTCTAAGAAACTCCTGTATTCGGGGACGCTCCTGTGCCTGCCCAGGAGCGACTGACGGCCTCGAGAGACACTCACGGACAAAGCGTCTTGCCCGGGGCCCGGGCGCCTGCGGCGGGAAGCCGGGCCGGGCTGCCAGGAACCCGTGACGCGCAGGCCGGAGCGCGAGGCCGCGTGGGGCACTGCGCTGTGGGGAGACGGGAGCAGGATGAGCAACGGGCAGAGGCCGTTCCGTGCCGGGACGAGGGCCCTCCGGGGACAGGCGTGCGTGCAGGGGAGGAGACGCCCGTGAGCAGCACAGAGGATGTGTCCGGGGGGCGTCAGGTCGGGGCTAAACGTCGAAGGCCTGAGAGACCAAATCTGGAGAACGTTGTCACGATAACCGCGTCACATTCTGAAACGACGACATACGTGGCGGGGAACGTCTTAGCGTCGACCCGGGCCCGATGGACTGATTCGAGAAGTACTTTCCCGAGTCTTCTGTGCGCCTGCCCCGTGGTTCCACCATGTCGTCCTGACCGCCTCTGCCATGCGACACCGCGCACAAGCCCGCTCTGGGATTCGAGGCAAGGACGTGGGCGAGCCGGCCGGAAACGGCTAACGGCGCTCGGAGCGCTCCGCGGGCCTCACCGGGCTGTAAAGCGGGAGCCGACTTCATGACAGGCCGCTTCTGCCGAAACAGCTGAGTGTTCTCATTTGTTCCAGAAAATGGTGGCACGGGACGCGTGTGGGGGTGGGACGGGGAGCGGGACACGCGTGTGGGGACGGGGGGCTGGACACGCGTGTGGGGACGGGGAGCGTACTGGGTGGTGCAGGGAGACCTTTTCTCAGAAAGACAAAGGTGGGACCCGTGGGCCCAGGGACAGGTTTGCACCGAAGCCGCACAGCGGACAGAGAGCGGACTCCGAGCCTCCAGCTGCCGTGGTGCGGGACAGCGCGGCGTCCGAGCGGGAGGCAGCGCTTCGTCTGTCGCACCGGGAGCCGCAGCACAGCCGCCTCGCGGGTCAGCAACCAGACACGGGGTGCGTGCGTGTGCGTGCGTGTGCGTGCGTGCGCGTGCGTGTGTGTGCGGACACAGACCCAGAGCAAGAGGTTAGGTGTTTAAGCACGGGAGCCGCGGAGCCGTCCGGGCCAACAACGACCGCGGCCACAGCTGCTGCTGGTCCCCTGGCCGTGAGCGGGCGTGGCGGCGGCTCCGTGTGGAGCTTGTGGGCAGGGCAGAGCTGCCGGCGTCACTCTTCCCTGCCGGATCGTCACCGCAGGCTCAGAGCAGCGAGCGCGGAACCACCCAGAGCCGCCTTTCTGAGCGTGGAAGGTGGCCACGGGGTCGCTGGCCGCAGGCCTGGGTACCAAGGAGGGTCAAGGTGCCTGGGTTGTTGGAAAACTAAAGGGCAAACCCCCCTCTTGGGAAGGAAAACGTCAGATAGGGAAAGCCCTTCGGCACAATTGCAAACGTGTCGCCTGAAGATTCTCCGGA
>ML108121.1:0-58251 GCA_003697995.1 Taxidea taxus jeffersonii | reverse complement strand
AAAAAAAGAAAAAATATAAAAAATATATATTATATATATTTTTTAATTTTAATTTTTAATTATCTTTAATTAAATTTTAATTAAATTAATTAATTTTAAATTAATTCCAATTTTAAATTAAATTAATTAATTAAATTTAATTATTTTTTAAATTTTTAAATAATTTTAATTATAAAAATAAATAATTTTAAAATATATATATTTATATTTTTTAATATATATATATATTAGACTGGTGACTAGAACAGGATCACCCACTTAATTTTGGGAGTATTTTGGTCTCTTAGAAGAAAGTCCGTCCCAAAATTTTAAAGAATGAAAAACATATATAAGGGTAAACACAATGAAGGGATGAAATATGACTATAAAGATGAAAAAAACATTTTTTTAATTTCTAACAAAGGATTTGATAAGGTAAGTTTGTAGGGAGAATAAAAAAAAAAAAAAGAAAGTGGAGAGAACTTGCTTGGGCTGGAGACTAGATCAAGCCCGGTGCTAGATTTAGGGTGTATATTGATCTATTAGAAGAAGTTGTACCCCAAATTTTTTAGAAGAAAAAAAACCCTATGTGTATACAAAGAATAAAGTTAGATACAATGAAGGATAAAATATGACTATAATAATAAAGGTTCAAAAAAGATTTTTTAAAGAAAGTTATTAAGATAAACTAGTTAAAAACATTAAAAGAGGAAAGGGTAAAAGTTAAAAAAAATAGCAGAAGAGAAAAAAATTAAAAAAAAATAATTAACTTTGCAAGATTAAAGATTCATGGGGAGAAAGCCATGAATTCCATGCTTTGCTTTTTTTTAAAAGAAAGTTATTAAGATAAACTAGTTAAAAATGTTAAAAGAGGAAAGGGTAAAAGTTAAAAAAATTAGCAGAAGAGAAAAAAAAATTAAAAAAATTAATTAACTTTGTAAGACTAAAGATTCATGGGGAGAAAGCCAAGAATTCCATGCTTTGCTTTCTCCTCCTCTGGAATTCCGCTGTTCTCCTTGGTAAGTGAATCTGGTCTTGGCTGGACTTCTTGTTGATCTTCTGGGGGAGGGGCCTGTTGTAGTGATTTCAAGTGTCTCTGCCCCAGGCGGAATTGCACCGCCCTTACCAGGGCCCGGGCTAAGTAATCCTCTCAGGTTTGCTTTCGGGAGCTTTTGTTCCCTGAACACTTTCCATAGAGTTCTGGAGGACAGGAATGAAAATGGCAGCCTCCCAATCTCTGGCTCGGAGGAGCCGAGAGCTCAGGGCCCCAGTCTTCAGTGCGCCTTCAGAAAAAAGCACTTAATCACTCCCGTCTCCCCGGCCTCCAGCCTCGCTTGGAGTAAATTGCGCAATCACTCCCGTCTCACTGGCCTCTGGCTGTGCTCCAAGGTCACCCAGCCTGTGACCAAGCATCTCTGTCTCTGGCACACAGTCCCACCTGGGGTCGCCAAACCCTGAAGATCTCTGGGCTCTCCCAGGTTGGAGTCTCCCCAGATCTTGTGGGGACCCCACACACAGAGCACTGGCTCATGTCACAGATTACGGTTCAAGGTAACCCTGAGTTGAGAGCTCACTCCTTGGCTCTGTCTTTGCAGCCAGCTTCCCAGCTCTAATACCTGTGAGCTCTGTGACACTCAGACACCCCCGATCCCTCTGTGACCCCGCGGGACCTGAGTCCACGCTGTCCCCATGAGGTCTTCACCCCAGTTTACCCTCTGGAGTGATGTCCCTCCATGGAGCAGACTTTTAAAAGTCCTGATTTTGTGCTCCGTTGCTCTGCTGCTTGCCAGGATCCAGCCCCTCTCCCTGGGGTCTATCTTCCCTTCGTGTTGGATTCACTTCTCAGCTGGTCCTACCTTTCAGAAAGTGGTCGATTTTCTGTTTCTACAATTGTTGCTCTTCTTCTCTTTGATCTCCTTTTGGATTCATAGGTGTTCGGAATGGTTTGATAAGCTATCTAGCTGATCTCCTGCTGCCTGATGTCATCTCAGCCTGCTACTTCTCCACCATCTTGACTCCTCCGCTTACATTAGTTTTTATATAGCTTACATTTCTGAAATGTAAATCCTCTCCTTTTCCCTATATACTCTTTTTTATATAACTATAAAGTCATCATAAAGAATTTGTTGTTTTTAATTTTTTATTGTTACTTGTGTTCTGAACATCAAGTAAAGGGTCTGAGTTTTACATCTGGGTTGATACTGTGAGTCCTAAGGACAGCACATTTGGGAGACAGGAAAATGTGTAACTGCACTGCTTCAGCAGAAGCAGACCTTGGGGCTGTAGGTGACCATGAAAGGTAAAGCCTGCTACAAATTTACAAAAACATTTTCTGATGGTACTGGATCTTCCATAGGATGCAAAGTGGGGTTTTAATTGATTTTATTTAGATCTCAAGGAACAGTGACCCCCAACTGATGACAAGTACTCAATTTTAAACCCAAAATAAACATATTACTTCACTTCAAAGAAAAAGGTGTCTATCAAACAAGAAGACAATGTTGGCAATTTAGGCTGGAAACATTGTTGGGGATCTGGGCTATTCATGATACTAACAAGTGGACCTTCTGCAAAATGTTTAAGATCAAGTGAATGAATCCAGGACTCCACGGTGTTCATACTCATATTTAGTTTAGGGATTTCTAATTGTAAGATTCTTTTCAGTTGAAAGAAGAAAGAAAAGAAAAGAGAAAAGAAAAGGAAAGAAAGGGAGGAGGGAAAGAGAGGGAGAGAGGGAGGGAAGAAAGAAGGAAGAAAAGGTGGGCAAAACTGGAGCAGTTCCTACTTTAAAGAATTTATATAGACCTAAATAAGTTTTTGTCCTGAATACCTGATTAAAGCAACATATACGAGGGTGGTTCATGCTTTTAGGACACTCTCATCTTCTGTTTCCTCTGCCCCCTTTATGTATTAGCTTACTGGAAATGTGTGTCGTAATATCAGAAAAAAGATCTTCTCATTTTCTAATGATAAGTTTTAGCAATGTTCACATCTTTTCTATAAGAGTTTGCCTAATAACAAAGAAATATAAGTGCGAAAGAGCAGAAAAGAATAGAATTAATGTCTGTTGAGTTCCTATGTGCCTCCTTCTATTTGTTGCACATTGTATAGCTCTTTCCTTCATATATTATCTCATTAAATTAATTTGGTCCTCATTTATCATTATCCCCATTTTATAAAGAAAGCTTAAGAAAATTAAGTTACAAAGTCACATAAATGATGACTGACATTCACTTATAACCATGCCCAGTTTTCCAATGTCCTTTGGTTTGTCAATTAAGTATGTCCCAAGGAAACTAAAAGTTGCTTGATCATATAAGTTGGTAAATGCTGGATTAAACAACACCAAAAAGGTCTTTTTACTATAAGACTTTTCTGAGTCATTAATATGATGAAGTTGATTGTCAGTATCCAAAAATATAGCAGGCAGAATTTTTTTAAAGCAACTCCTTTAATTAGTGTTCAACAAATTACTCACCTTAAGAAATAAATACTACACCAAACTATGTTACCTCCAAAAAAATAAATAAATAAAAAAATTTGATCGGTCTAAAACCAGAACAATGACACGATTGCAATCTGCCAAAATATGGTTCAAGCCAGGTGGCAGATAACACATCAAACATGCCCGGCAATTCAGAGTACAAGTAAGGAGACTTTATTGATTTTCTCTGGTTGCTTGACAGCCAAGCCCATGGGTAAAGTAGGGCTACAAATCCCATCAAATTCACAGGAACTTTTCAACAGACTATGTCTGCCTCCTACACTGCAGTGAAATGGCTGAACCCTTCCTGGGTTTATACATTGATTATAACCTTGGATAATATACCACTGCAATTTCTAACTTTCCGGCTAAAGAATGAGCCCTACTGAGAAAAAATAAAAATAAAAGACCAATGGAATTTTCCTCCTCTCTGAGGAATGTTTATCTTTTTTTAATTGATAGCTATGTTTAAAATGTAATTGCATCATATTGTAGTAATTTTGATTAAGAAAGCATTTTTATCACTTTTGTTTAAAATTCTGGCAACAATTTTAAATACTATAAAAGTATATGTAATGTTTAAAAAATTCTGTCTCCCAATCTATCATACTTGTCTTCTTTTCCAAAGTTGGTTACTGAGACCAGTTTCTTGGAAAAATTTTCAGATGTCCTTTCTCTCTATATATAAGTAATATATACATGAGTGTGTTTAAGGATCTTTTTGTAGGGAGGTTTATGTATTGAGAATTATTATACACAGTGTTCTGTTCCTGCTGTCTTAGATATCCTGAATGAAGATCTTTTTAATATAATTTAACTCAAGATAGATGGACTAATATAATCCTTTTCAAGTAAAATACCAAGTTTTTGACCAGCTAGATTAATCTTTTTAAGAAGTATACCCATAGTAACTGATGAACCACACAACCAAACCATTCTGTAAGACTCTGTCACCATTCTGTGATCTGAGTGTTAATCTTCAGGGAAACAGAAAGTGAACAAGGGATTATGGCATGAATGTGAAGGTAGAGAGGAAAGCAGGAGCTGGTAGGCCATACACAGAATGGGGCTGTTATTTTAAGGTTAACATGAGAACATCTGAAGGTTTGACTGGTAAGTGGGTGATTATGCTAGTGCATATCCTGTGTTGTTCAATACAGTAGCCAAGAGCCACATGTGACTAGTGGACATTTGAAATGTGGCTAAGCTGTCCTAGAAGTGTACAATACACATTGGATTTTTAAGAGTTACAATATTTAGAATATAAAAAAGTTGTAAAATATCTCAATAATGACTAAATTGGTTACATATTTAAATGCTGGTATTTTAGAAATGAGATTAAATGAAATATAAAAATAAAATTAATTTCACCTCTCCCTTTTAAACTTTTTAATGTGGCAACTAGAAAAATCTTAAAAATTTGTATTTCCATTGGACAACATAATAGAGACAAGAAGATCTGAGTAAGTGCACACTGGAAGTGTTACTTGTCTATAGGGTTTCTTGTAGCTCTGAAACTCCAATTAAATTATTTTCTTTTTTTTTTTTAAGTAGACTCCACACCCACCATGGAGTCCAGTGTGGGGGCTTGAACTCATGAGGCTGAGATCAAGACCTAAGCTGAGATCAAGAGTCAGATGCTTAACCTGTTGAGCCACACAGGTGCTCCCAAATTATTTTTTTGAATGGATATAAAAATGATTCAACATTTTTAAGTAGTTGGTTTCAAAGTTACGTGGTTCTTAGAAATAAATTCCCTGTTCAAGTACTTGAGGATTACTACTTAATCTGAGAAGCACTTTGATATAGTGAAAAAATTACTTTAGTCAGTTTTATGAAGTCTGAATTCAAGCACTGACCAGGGACATAGCATTTAACCTTAATTTTCTCATTTGTTAACCAAGAGTTATATCATCTGGCCTATTATTTATCTCGGTATTATTATAAGTATCAAATAAGGAAGAAGATGAATTTAATGAATTATTAAGCACCATTTAAGAGTTGATTACATAGATGTTTTAAAACAAAGGACTGAAAATATTATTGGAAGTTTACTCTTACAAGCTCTTTAAGAAACCATGTAGTCTAACAAATAATTATCCTTCCCTCACAAACATCTGAGAGGTTTAAACCAACAGTAATGTGTTGGTTAATAGTAAATTTAAAATTAGAATCAAGATCTGATTTAATCATTTCAGTGAGTACCTAAATGGGTTCTAGCCCATTCATTCATTTATTCCACAAATACTAAGTCCTGTTATGGATGAAGACTAGGTAACAATAGCTAACATTCTTTGATTTCATACTAGCACTGGACACATTATATAATTTATCTCATTTAATCTAACAGCCCTTGAAATAGGTGTTATTAGAGTCTACTTGCAAAGTGAAAAACCAGGGACACCTGTGTGGCTCAGTGGATTAAGCCTCTGCCTTTGGCTCAGGTCATGATCCCAGGGTCCTGGGATCAAGCCCTGCATCAGGCTCTCTGATCAGCAGGGATCCTGCTCCCCCCACTCTCTGCCTGTCTCTCTGCCTACTTGTGATCTCTCTCTGTCAAATAAGAAATAAAATCTTAAAAAAAAACAAAAAACAAAGTGAGAAACCTAAGCTCTATAAAGTTAAGTAACCTGGTCAAGGTCACACTGTGAGTGAATGACAGAGCGTAGATTTGATCCCTCTTCTCTTCCACTTAAAGGTTCATGCTCTTGACCCTGTGTTTCTTGCCCAGGGGAATGAAAAAACTGTCAGGTAAGGCAGTCAGATAGACAATAAGCCAAAGCATAATGTAGTTCATTCTGTAACAGAGATATGTTCAGAATTCTCAAGGAGCCCAGAGAAAGTTTGGATTGTCTTTCTGCTTCTCCTACAGTCTTTCCTAACCCAGTAAATGGCACTGCCACACATCCATTCTATTAAACCTATTTCATAACTTACTAAGTTATGCTTAATCACCCTTCACACCACCCAAGTCTACTCTACCTCTAGTGTGTGTCCCTCATTTTCTGCTTCATTTCAACCACACTGTTATCTCTTTCATGCCTCCCAACCAACACCACCATCATTCCACACTTGGAATGTTAAAACACCTAGTTATTTGGCTGTGAATCCCTTTGTACTCTCCCTATACAAGACTTTCCCCATCAAGTAACCAAAGCGATCTTTTGAAATTGTAAATTGGATTATGTCATTCACCTGATTCATAACTTTTAGTGGTTTCATATTAACCTTACATTAAAAAACCATATTCTATACATGGCCTACCAACCACTGCTTTCCTACCCAACTTCCCATCCATGCCACCTTCCTTTGTTTGCTTTGCTTTAGCCACATTGCTTTCCTTTTAGTTCCCAGAACAAGCCAAATTTTTTCCCTCTCAGAGACTTTCTACATGCTTCTGTTGGGGGCATCCTGTTCTTGGCATTTTATGTGGATGCCTTCTCCACATCTTGTAGGCTCAACTTAAATGGTTTCTGGCACCAGTGGAAGCCTGCTTAGCAGTTTTCTATTTTCATAGGACTTTCATCTAACTGAAAATACATATTTATTTATTTAGTGACATGTTTATTGGATTCATGAGGCTGCAAGCCCCATGAAGGGCAGGTATCATGGTAATCTAGCTGCCCTTTGAACACCCAATACTTAGCCTTGTGCCTGGCACACAGTAGATGATTAACAAATGTTTGTAGAATAAATGAGTTATAATTAATTATTGAAAGGATGGTGAAATTATGTTAAAATGCAAATCAGTCACTCTTACCTCTCTCTCTCTCTTTTTTTATTTTGACTAGTTACATTTCTTTTGCTTTCATGTTCCTGCTAGAAAAATTATAGGTAGCTCATCATGCAGTTTCCCAGAATTGGAAAAGTCAATGTGCAATGCCTATAATGCTCACAGTTTAGATGATTTGCCTTCAGTATAGTCCTGCAGCCATGCATTATGGATGGTTCTCTTAAGTAAAAACTGCTAGAGAAATGAATCAGCAAGAGCTAGAAGCTGATGCCCCCATCCAGACACAGCTGTCTTCCTGGCTTTATTCAATTCTTACTCCCTGACCACCTAATTCAACCAACAACTTTCTAGAGAGAATAGTATGGTGGTTGGTATGTAATAAGACACACAATCCTTTCCCAGAAACAAACAACCTGAGTGTCTGAGTTAGATTTTTATTTCATTGAAGTTTATTCCTAATCTGAGTGTTATAAAGTAACCACACAGTGAAAATCTAGCCCAATAAAAATTTAGAGCTGCTGATTGTTACTGTCTAAACATACTTTTAAAAAATCTATTACCTTATTTCACCAGGATAAGGCAGCAAGGATTAAAGGGAATCGAACAGAAGCTAACATTTGTTGAGTATCTGTTGGTAACAGGAAACTTGCTGAATACTTTACATGCTGCCTCTTTTATCTTCAGAAAGAAACCCTGTCAAATAAATACGAATAGCTTATCCTCACCGCATGTTGACAAACCATAAAGCTTAATTAATTTATCCAAAGTTATACAACTAGTCAAAGGTGGAGCTAGGACTTGAAATTATGTCTACCTTTGTCTGAAGCCCACTCTCTCTGAAAAGGAGAAAGTGAAATTCAAGGTTATTTGCTGTTTTCTGGTTAGTCAACTCTTTTCAAGTTTTGGTCAAGGAGAAATTGAAATTAAGGCCCTAAATGTATTTCTGGACCATCTAAGAAGCAGCTATGAAACATCCATGTCTTTCTACATCTGGGAATAAAAATAAATCAGGTAAATTTTAATATGGAAGCTAGTTTGAAAGAAATATGACATTTTTGTCCTTATTTACTCAGGGCTTCCTTTCCCTTTGGGTTTTTAAAAAGCACTGATTTGCCAGGAAGGAGTACTTGACAGACGACTAGCCAAAAAAGAAGAGAGGCACAGATGGGACAACCAGCCCTGAGCAGGAGTGCACTAGGAGATTGTGCAGAATTCATACTTGGGACAAGTTCCACAAACTATTTAAAAAATGACCTGTGGATTCATTGTATACTAAAAGCACATCTCAGTTCCAGTGATACCTAAACAGCTGCCCAGTAAGGTGCCCTTCAACAAACTGCAAGGTTCTTATGGCTGAGCAGACATGGGGTATCTAAGTGAAAGAGAGGTAAAAGTTCCTTTCCACAAGAAAATAGTGTTGGGCACTAACTCCTATAGACAATTGGTATTCAAAACGGTGAATGCTCAAGTCAGACCACTCATGCCCTGCGCATGGAATCCTATTCTGGTTATGTAATTTCTCTGAGCCCCAGTTTCCTCCCTCACCTATAAAATGTAAATGATGGGCACTTCCTACCTTAGTGGTGAAAATAAAATGGGATAATGAAGGGAAAGTACCTGATACAGAGGATACAGATCATTCTCCATTCTTTTCTTCCTATATCCCTTGCAGTGTTTCTCTTTTTATTTTATTTATTTATTTAGTTAGTTAGTTAGTTAGTTATTCTTTTCTATTATGTTCAGTTAGCCAATATATAGTACATCATTAGTTTTCGATGTTGTGTTCAGTGACTCATTAGTTGTGTATAACACCCAGTGTTTTTCACACCATATGCCCTCCTTAATGTCCATCATACATTTATCCCATCCCCCCATTCACCTCCCTTTCCACAACCATGCTACTCTTTGATTGGGTCACTCTTTTTGTTATGCCTTGCCTACCAACATCTTTCCAGAGAATTTTTCTGAAAACCACTTTGAAAAAGGATAAAATAAAAATAATATAAGGGAGAATGTCAGTCTACACAATTCCGGGGCTTGATCCTGAGAGACAGATTCTTCTCACCAAGAGCCTGCAGTAGTGGCCTTGATGACACACCCTTATTTTGGGTCTTCCTCTTTCCCTCATTCTTTCTTCACTCCCTCCCTCCCTCCTGATTTCTGGGATCACCTGCTAAATCCTTGTCTCAAGTTCTAAATTTGGGCAAAATGAAACTAAAACAATTTTCAACAGCCTAACTGATACACAGTGAAATCCAAACCTGCCATTACGATGAATACCTTCCAGGGATTTAATATAATTATGATAAATTTGTTTACTATCATATAGTAAAATTATTTCAATACATCAGGTTCCCTATCTACAAATTGGAGATAACAATAATTTCTACCTCACAGGGGTTTTTGAAGATTTAAGGAGACATTGCATATTAATATGCTTTATATAATGTCTGCCACATGAAAATCAATTTAAAATGTTACCAGTTACTGATACTATCATTTTTATTGTGAGATTAAGAGTAATGTGACATATGAACCTCTATTAACCTTGTTGACTACAATACTCTTTGGCCTTTCAGCCAGCCTTCAGTCCATACTGCCCCCCTCCCCACCTGCAAACTCCATATCACATTACAGTCTGTTACAGACAAAATGTGTAAAAACACTATATGTGCTATATCATGTTACTTGGTTTAATTTCCTTTTCTTACATTCTTTTGCCCAACCTATTATTTGCATCTATTTTTGCAGAAAAAGAAAAAGCTGAGGGCTGAGCAATCTTTGTGAGTACTGAACATCAAGAGGTTTAACAGAAAAAGAATTAAGTGTTGAGAAGGGATTTAAAAGAAAATCAGGTACTGAGTGGGTAAAAGATCAAGAAGAGAGGGTTCATTTCAGCTTAATGGATGGCAGGGAAAGGACGAACAAAAGTAAGACCTAGATAAGAAGATTAAAGAATAGCCAAAATTGGATAAAGGGAAGGAAATTAAATCAGAAATACAGGAAATCAGAGAAGATTTGTAGGAAACTCAGAATGTCAAAGAGGCTGAAATTGAGCCCATGAAGCCATTTCCTGGAAAAAAAGAAGCAGTCATGATAGTATAGGATACTAGAACTTAAAGGGATTTTAAATATTATCTAGCCCAACCATTCCATTCACAAGCAAAGAAACTGAATTTCATGGTACAATAGCACATGGCTTTCCCAAGACTACATCATAAATAGGTTGCCAGCTTGAGTTGGACCCCAGGATTTCTTACTTTTAGCTTAGTGACTGGGTTCTACTCAATTATTTCTGATAAAAGACCTTAATGAAAAAAAAGTGATTTGATCTAACTGACAAATGAGGCATATCATTAACAAATTAGATTATCTGAACATTTAAAAGGGTAATCATTAATAAATCTTGTTATAAAAAAGGTTTACTTGGAGTTGCTTATAATCACACAAAAATTGGAAACAAATCATGGTAGTATGGTTAAATAATAATATTGCAACTTTAAGATAGTCCTTTAAAAATAAATTTCCTAAAGGATTTCAGTGACCTCAAAAACTTTCTATGATATTGAGATAAAATGCAAGATACAAAAGAGTAGCAGCAATATGATCTCAATTATATATAAAATATGAATGGAGAAAAACTGAGAAGGAGCATACCAAATATGCTAATAGTGGCCATCATTCTCTGTGTTTTGGTCATGGATGAATTATATTGTCATAGAGTTTTATATACATTTTCCACAATAAATATCCATTACTTTACTAATTGGAACAAAACATTTGACTTTTTTTGGTTTGTTTGAAAAGTTTGATTGAAATTATAATACATCTGATATTATAATTTGAGAGAATATTTTGTTCCTACTTCCAGAATGAGGATGGGATCTTAATATTCTTTCATGCTTTCCAAAAACTGCAGACTTACCTCCTTTATAAAGTGACTATTCACTCTGTGTAGTAACTTTGGATATCCTAACCACTGAATCAAATTTATGTTATCAATATGTATCATTTATTCACACCATCATTTATTTAACCAGTACTTACTAAGTCCAACTACACATTGTTCTTCGAAAGTGTCTTTACCCTCAAGACGCGTCTTTATCTTAGGGGAGAAGGCAGAAAATAAACAAAAGAGCAAATTAATTTCAAAATTTATGGTGTAACAGAATAGAGATGAACAGGGTGGTTTGATAGAATGCTATGTGCAAGGGTGGTTATGATAATAGGTATAGTGTGATTAGTCAAGGCCTCTGCAGTGGAAGCTCCCATTCTCCTCTAGGACCTGATCTCTCATTTCCCCAGCTGTGAGGAAGTTCTGCCATAGGATCATAGCTCAGTCACTCTAGGTACTGTCCTTGGCTGAAGGGAGCTGCCTCTCCCATGTTATTCCCCTTTCCCAGGGGCATCCTGCATCCAAAGCCTGGCTGATGTGGGGTGAGAGGCAAAGACACTTTGCCTTCATATGGGACAATTCTGGAGGGACATGGTGGCTTTAAAGCATCCTGGGAGATTGGCTGTTGGCCTCTGTCAAGACAGTATCACAGCACAGCTTTTCCCTCTGTCCAGTCTGGTTTGGATCACACTTTCACAGGTATTATTCCCAAAGGCATTTCCCAATCAACATCCTGTGCATGCACCTGTATGTCAAAATCTACTGGCCAAGTAACATGGCTATAATCAGTCTTTCCTCAGAGAGAATGTATGATTTGAAATCTCAAATATGAGAAGGAGCCAGCTATGTACAAGGCCAGGGAGAGAAGAAAGGCAAAAATTCTTGAAGCAGAGAGAGAACTTTCAAATTTCAAGGAAAAGAAAGAATGCCAGTATAGCTATCTTGCCCAAATTTATACAACCAGATAATAGTAGAATTGGGATTTAAACCTGGGTGTGTCTCACACTGAAGTCTTTCTTTCTGACACATTATGAGCTTCCCCCAGATCATATGAGTCTTTTCTGTATGAAATACAAGTATTCTATTTTATTCATGAAGCATTAGCTCTGCCAATATAATCACCAAGTTGTAAATTCTTTGAATTGTCTCCTCAGATAACTCTGTGACTTTATTGTTAAAATATCATTACTTTAAGATTCTTAGTAGTTTAATTATATACAATTAAATGTTCTTTCATTTTATCTGCATGTATCTGTAGGAAGCATTTGAAAATCATGAACACACCACTAATTCTACCTGCACACTTTTTTAATGCATTTATATGTAGATAATAACTATATTAGGTCCTTGCTTTAGTCATGCTATTCATTCAAAAATTAACACTAGTTTTATTTTCTCACCCTTGAAAATACATTTCATAAATGTTTTCATGGTGCAACCGTAATAACTAAGCAAATTTACTTTCAGCACTCACCAAAGGTCAGTTATCTGGATTTAACAATATGGTATAATGAAGCCCACTGTATTCTGAGCTCTAAGAGTTCTGTCTGCTTTCAGAGGCCTAGTACACTCCATCGGTATTTAGTTCATTCATTCCTCCATTCATCAAATCTTTCATCCATTGTGCAATACTAATTTGACACATTCTATTTGCCAGTCACTGTGCTGATCACTTGGAATATACTGTGAAATTCTCTCCTCTTGAGAAATTAAAGTTGAATGGGAAGGGGCAAGAGGATTTATCACAAAAGCACACCAGTAAATGCATCATTACAAAGTGAGTGCTTTGAAGGAACAGAACATAGTTCTGTAAGCTCTCATCACAAGGAAACTTAATTCTGAACCAGAAATGGAATAAAGGGAAACAGAATATGCCACCCCACCTTGGCATCTTGATTGTTTTGAATTAAAGTTACTTAAAAAAGAGCCAATGCAAGAAAAACACTTTGACCCTCCTCTGTCCCCTTGAAAGCAAGAAATAAATTTCCCATATGAAAGGTACCCTCCCTGTACCAGTAGGATAAAAGGCATCCTTATCACCAGAGGTAGGGAATTCAGGGCCAAGAAAGCTATATAAACAAACATGTTACTTCACTAATTTATTACCTCAAGTCCCAAACCTTTGTCTTCTCAAGTCTTCAAAAATTTTTTGTTTTTTTTTTTTCTTGCCTAAAAGGTATAAATGCTGCCTGCTTTGTGACAAAAGTTTCTTTGAGTTTCATATCTCTTCTGAGTTCCCATACATGCAAAATTAAATTTGTTTTTCTCTGATAAGTTGTCTCTGCCAATTTACTTATAAGACCAGCCAAGGAACCTAGAATGGAAGAAGAAAGTTTTCCTTCTCTATAGGAGACAAGAGGCAATGAAGGTTGTATGGGTTGGAGTGAGATGAGATCAGAGAAGATTTCACATGAAAGTAAAGTATTAGTTGAGATCTTAGATGATGGAGACCAAAATGGAAAAACTCTCTTTGTCAGGAGGGTTGAAGGCATAATCAAGGATCTGAAAGAAGCCAATGTGCCTGAGCTTTGAAAAAAATGACCAAACAGGAAAATGAAGGTGGAGGAGCAGGTAGGAATAAGAAGATGGGGAATTTTTAATCCATGCTGAGGGCTTTACTTTTAATTTTTTATAATAGCAATGAAAAGCCAAATTCCTCAAATGGAAAGTCTCATATTAGATTCTGCATTGACAAAGGCAAGCAGATCTTTTCCCTATCCATAAGGGCTCACAGACCAGTGGGGAATAATGGGTGATTAAACAATAATCATGGCACAGAACTGTAAGCACCATGGTAGAGACAAGTAAAGGGTACAGTAGGAATGCTGTGGAGGCCACCTAACTCATATGGGAAGATCAGGGCACATTTGGCAGAAGAACTGCCTGAACTGAGTCTCAAGTGTGCACATCTAAAATTGTCCAAATCCCAATACCAGTTTAATTTTGTGGAGGTTCTCCACAAAAGTAAGCAATTCTTGGGATAACACCTGAGTGTCCCACAATATAACTTAATCCTGACTCTAGAGACCCAGGGATAGCATCAGATCCCATGATTAAAAGCTCAGTCCCACAAGACTGCAGCACCCCCTTCAATTCAGACACCGATCCTAAACCCGCCAATCCTAAACCCGGGTTGTAACCTGTGCTTCTACAACAAATTAAAGTTCTAACGACCCCCTGGGACACAGGATGCCAGTTGCAAGTCCAGACAATTACCTGTAGTTTTAACCAACTGGCTATAAATCAGAGGTTTCCATTACCTCCCTCTTGGGTTCAATTGATTTGCTAGAATGGATCACAAAGCTTAGAGAAACACTTTATTTACTAAATTACAAACTTATCATAAGAGTATACAACTCAGGAACAGACAGATGGAAGAGATGCATCTGTGGGAAAATTGCAGGGAGCTTCCATGACCTTTCCAGATATGCCACTCTCCCAAATCCCTACATGTTCACCAACCCAAGAGCTCTCAAAGTCATTCCTTTTGAGTTTTTGTGGAGTCTTCATTACATAGGCATGATAAATTAAATCATTGAATATTGGGTTTGAACTCCATCTTTAGGCATCTCTAGAGGTCAGGGGGCAGGGAATGAAAGTTCCAACTCCCTAATCACATGGCTGGCTCCACTGGCAGTCAGCTCCCATTCTTACATGCTTTCCAAGAATTACCTCCTTAATAAAAGATATCTTTATCACACTCTCAATGCTTAGGAAATTCCAAGAGTTTGGGGAACTGTGTGGCAAAACAGGACAGAAGACAAAATATATATTTCTTAACATAGATCATAATATAACACGTCACATATATAATTGTCCATCCTAGTAGGCCTAACCAAATACTCTTGGTCAAAGTGTAGGCTCTGGCTTCAGAACTCATAGTTTTCTATTGCCTATATGATATGTCTTTATGGAACTAAAATACCAAAGATAATATTTCTCTATAAGGCCTCATACTGCCAGGAGACTTCTCCAAAGAGGCAAGTTTTCTTGAGCCTCTACAATATGTAGGGCAGAAACTGGACTCAGAATTGGGAAAGAGTAACAAATTCTAATCATGATTATGCATCTTTGCTTTCACACAGTTTTGCAAAATGGTAAGAAATTCTGGCTGAGCTGGAGCTGAGAATCTAGACATGTCCCAAGTGGGAGTTGGGGATACCTCTCTGCCCAAGTATGTGTTTGGAAAAAAGGAAAAATAACCTGTTTGTTTTGAAGAGCATGGAAGAGAAATGATGCCAATGCAAGGGGCATATGCTATCTGTTCTTCCTAGAGAACTGACATTTGTTTATTTGATAGATGGCTTATTTGTTTCAATTGGAAGACAGGGAAGAGGGACTATAGCCAGAAGCTGAAGTTTCTTGGAAAACATGTGAGACCTTAGGCATAAACAGCTTGCTTCAGGGCTAGGTAAGTTAGTGTGAAATTGAGCTGGGGAAAAGGGAATTTCTCCCCAACATCTATACTCCACTTCAGGTTTCAGTGTAGCCATGGCATCCTGAGGGTTCAGAAAGGCGACAGCAGGAGGGGATGTGGCACCCAGCAGTGACAGAAGGGCCATGATTCCCTGAAATGCCTGGCAGGAAGTTTGGTGAAGTCTGACACAGACATGATTGGATTTGCCCCTGCACATTTGTAAGCTGACTCTCATCAGTTCTCTTGGAAATAACCAGTAGTCTAGGGGCTATCAGTGAAGGGCCTATAATTATTTAGGTAGGGGATATCAGTAACCCAAATTTGGGCATTAATGTTGGTGTGTCATCATTTGTACTCAGAAAGTAATGATGTCAAAGATATTCAATTTATTGTAGATTGGCTTGCATAGAGCAAAATGCTGAGGAGAGGAGAAGTGAGACCACCAAAGCATTATTGACTGACCTGGTAGATAACATTGGATGGGTCATTTGACTTCTTTGGGCCTCAGCATTCTCAAATATTAAATGGGATAGAAGGTGGAGATAACCTTTAACCCAGCAGACAAAAGGCTCAGAACAAACACTGGAGTGCAACTTTACTAAAAGATATCTGAGAACATTGGATTAATCGGAATCCAAACCCCATCCAACCCCTCAACTTCCAGTAATACAGAAAATCTCCTTACTATTGAGGCCCCATTTACCTGGCTTTGTTTCTGTGGGATTCTCTCTCAGTTCTTTTTTTTTTTTTTTTTAAGAATGTAGTTATTTATTTGATAAAAGATATCACAAGTAGGCAGAGAGACAGGCAGAGAGAGAGAGAGAGAGGAAGAAGAAACAGGCTCCCCACTGAGCAGAGAGCCCGACGAGGGACTCGATCCCAGGACCCTGAGATCATGACCTGAGCCGAAGACAGAGGCTTAACCCACTGAGCAATCCAGGTGCCCCATTTTCTCTCAATTCTAACCTCTTCCAATTCTGATCCTCATCTTGTTAGCAGTTTAGTTTGGCGCTGCACCCCTAAAAATAGTGCACTAAAAAAAAATATTTAAATACTGGTTTCACCAGGTCAGGATTCTATTATAAACACTTCAGTGGTTTCTATGACATTTGTGATGCCTTTATAACTTTAAAATTATAGATTTTCAAGGTATAATAAGGCTGTTTCAGATACCAGAGAGGAAAACACAATAGATCTTGGTGACTGAAGAGGGAGAGTCAAAGAAGTGAGTCTAGTTAATTGACAAAATGGTGGTGCTATTTACAGACAGATGTCGAGAGGGAGAGCTGGTTTAGAAGTAAACAAAATATTGTTACTTTCAGACTTACTGAGTCTAAGTTGCCAACAAGACAGAGATTTGGGTTTTCCACAACTGAACCATTAGAGGAAACCAAAGGTTTACCAGGAAAGCAAAAGGATAGAATATTACTAATTGAGCACTTGCTATATTCCATTCCTGAAGAAGAAATGCTATATCAGCATTCTCAGGTAATGCTACAATAACATAGGTATTCTCATTGCCATTTTATAGACAGAAAATCAAAATGTAGGGAAATTCAGAAACCTGCCTAAAGTAACACAGATCAAAAAACCTGGATCATCGGGGCGCCTGGGTGGCTCAGTGGGTTAAAGCCGCTGCCTTCAGCTCGGGTCATGGTCCCGGGGTCGTGGGATCGAGCCCCGCATCGGGCTCTCTGCTCTGTGGACAGCCTGCTTCCTCCTCTCTCTCTCTGCCTGCCTCTCTGCCTGCTTGTGGTCTCTGTCTGTCAAGTAGATAGATAAAATCTTAAAAACAAAACAAAAAAACCTGGATCATCAAGATGTGTACCTTTCCACAATGCACTGTCTGCCCTGTCAGGGCAAAAAAAAAAAAAAATCTAACATATTAACATAATTTGTAAAAATATTTGTTAATTTGTGTTTTAAGCATCTAGTCTTATAGTCTCCACTTTCTATAAAATACTGTTCATATATAATTTTAATACAGATCTGAGAATCAGTATTGTAAGTCTTGGAACACAAAAAGTTTGAGCACTCCTCAACAGTCAGGATCTTGGTTTTACATGTGGGAACCAGTGAGATGTGGAAATTAAAGCCTGAACATCCAGTTTGAGGCTATCTGTTCTTTAGAACATCTTTATACTTAGCAGTTAGTCAAGTGACCAAAGACAAAAGACCAAGAAATAAGCTAAAAGCTAATAGTTGGGAAGATTGTCTGGTAGTGCTGGGTGCTAGCAAGATCATCCTAACATGGGTACAACACTTGCTTTGATTTCCTCTTACCTGAGGGTCTGAGCATAAGGAATGGCTTTGGGTTTATGCTTCCCACCAAGACCAAGACTGGACAGATCTCCTTTTGGGCCCTGGCACTTTCTCCTGGGGCTTGGGGAGAGTCACACTGTACTTTCTATTATCACTTTGAGGTTCCCCTCAAAATCTTGGATCTGAAATAAATGCTGACTCATCTGCTTTCAGATGCTTTTTTTCTCGTAGAAATGATGGCTTTCAACTGAGATGCAAATCATATCTACTGTTTTTCTTGGGGAATGGAAATTAAAACCCACCTGATTTAAATGAAACATAGTGGTGGCTTTATATCAAGCTGCCTTCACATCGTTGACTGATAGAACAACAGTCACCGAGATCCACAAGACTAGGTTTTGGGAGAGTTTTATGACACTTTACAAGGTAAGCTGCAACACAAAAAGGGACCAGTTCCTTGTTGCTGTCCCCAAAATGAGCTCTGTAAACTGGATCATGGAACAGAAGAGGATGCTTCCTTCTTATTCAAGCAGGTATGTTTCCCAAATGCCAAGTTTTACAGGAGCCCCAAGGGAGCCATCCCTACTCCTTGGCAGGCTGCCAGTTCTCTCTAGGCTCAGAGGAGCTCTATGTTATTTCTCAATTTCTTTTCTTTCTTTTGCATTTTTAAGTTTGTGGTTTGTTTTTGTTTGTTTGTTTAACACCCTCTCCTGTTTGTCCTGTTTGTCATTTGAACTCATCTTCAGGCATTATATGCTTTGGATATCTTCTTTGACCACTTTGACTCAGGATGCTTCAGTAGTCCTTTATGGTGTTTTTTAGCACCCTCTGTATATCTCTAATACTGATTTTGTTTCCCATGTTGTTTTATGTGTCTATTTATGTGCCTGTCTTTCTCCATTTGCATCAGAGATTAGCTAGTTGTTGCCCAAACAGATTTGCACCTTTTCCTCCCAGGTGCACAGAGACTGTAGTTAGATATGACCGTAGGTTGATACGGACCAAGCAAGCGGGTCCACAATCCTCCACACACTCTCTCTTCCCTTGTCTGCTAGCCAGAAACAGAGAGACTGGAGGACTCCAAGGTTCTAGGGATGGTAGAGCCTAGGTCCCTGAAAGTCTGCTTGAAAGTGTACCTGTCACTACTGACTCATATTGTTCTGGGGCTTCAGCAAGACATTAAGACTCAGGGGAGGTTTTTGCAGTAGCTAGCCTGCTATATGTTCCAAAGGTGACCACCACATCTTTATATGCTTGCCAACTAGCAGAGTACCTAAAAAGTAGCAGGCACTCAACATGTGAAGAAAGCCTCTTGACTTTGTTGATCACATTTTTCACAAGAAAGGCCATCAAACTAAATCTTTCCTATTTGCAATTGCCCTAATTGGTTTTTAATCAACTAAACAACAAATTTTATTTTTATTCTGCTAAAGAGTTCTCTTACTAGCATCCTATACTCTTTGGACTTAAATTTAAATAATCAGTTGAACTGGAATAAGCAATCAAATAGGGCCCTAGAATGTGATCATGGTGATCATTGAAATCTCCATCCAGATAGGTACTCATCTATTAACCAATCTCTTAGATATTCAGCAAGCAATTAAACTAGCAATTATTCAACCAGTAATCATATTAGTTAACTATATTATCCTAATCCACATTTTTCCATTTTATAAGTTTTTGTTTAATGCCTTCATTAATCTAGCTTTCTCATCTTCATTGCATTTCCTAATTTCCTAGCCTGGTACCTACACACAAAATATGAATTATGGGGTTGCCTAGGTGGCTCAGTTGGTTAAGTGTCTGAATCCTCATTTCAGTTCAGGTCACGCTCTCAGGATAGTAAGATCAAGCCCCACATCAGGCTTTGTGTTTAGCACAAAGTCTGCTTGGTGTTCTCTCCCCCTCTCTGCCTCTTCCCCCACTCTCATGCTCTCTAAATAAATAAAATCTTTTTTTAAATGTGAATTACAGTTTGACTTGTTAGCTCAACATAGGGAGTTTTTGTTGGTTCCTACAGGTCATCTTGTATAAACTGCTCATATAACATATGTGGAAAAATATGTTGGGAATCACCATCTAGTTTAGCAGCCTTGAATCCAGGGAAATTTTCCTCCTTGTGAAAAACTTTGTAGTTGTCCATCCCCACTGTCCTATCACCTTCATCATTGTCCGTGGTTTCTCAAAAATGACTTACAGTGGCCCCACAATCACATCAGGCAATTCTGGTCCTTTGGGAGGTAATAAACCTGAGTTTGACAAATGAACTAACTTCAAGAAATGAGACAATATCTTATGTTTGTTTTCCATTTCTCCCCCTAAAATAAAAAGCTCTGTTTTAGGCCTTATAGTTGAACAGCCCTGACAGCTCTCCACTCCTTGTTAATTTGATACAATCTACCCTCAGATAGCTATCATGTCCTTTCTCCCTCCTTCTTATATTTAGGTTGCTGATCCATTTGAGTTAATTTTCATAAATGAAGTAAAGTAGGCTCAAACTTTATCATTTTGCTTGTGCTTATCCAGTTGCCCCAGCACCATTTTTGAAGAAACTGTTCTCTTCCTATTGAACGGTCTTGACACCCATGTGAAAAATGAATTAGCCATAGATATTTAGATTGATTTCTTAATTCTCAATTCTATTTCATTGGTCTATATATTTATCCTTATGTTAGTATCACATTCTTCTAGCTTTGCAGTAAGTTTTGAAATGAAAAAATCTGAATCCTAGAACTTTTTTTTTTCAATATTGTTTTAGCTATTCAGGACTACTTGAAATTCCATATAAATCTAAGGATTGGCTTTTCCATTTTTTTAAGATTTATTTATCTATTTTAGAGAAAGAGAGAGAGAACAAGCAAGGGGGAGTGGCAGACGAAGAGAGAGAGACTCTCAAGCAGACTTCACACTAAGCACAAAGCCTGACACAGGGCTTGTTCTCATGACCCCAAGGCCATGACTTAAGCCAAAACCAAGAGTCAGAGGCCCAACCAACTGAGCCATTCAAGCACTCTTGCTTTTCCATCTCTGGGGGGAAAAAAAAAAAAAAAGCCATTGAAATCTTGAAAGCTATTGCATTGAATCTGTAGATTATTTGGGGGAGTATTGTTATCTTAACAATAGTATGTCTTCCAATCCATGAGCATGGGATGTCTTACAATTTAGTTAGGTCTTCTTTAATTTCTTTTTCTGATGTTTTATGGTTCTCATTGTGCAAGTTTTATTCTTCCTTGGTTAAATTTATTCCTAGATATTTTATTATTTGGATGCTATTGTTAATGAAATTATTTTCTTAATTTCTTTTTTTTAAAGATTTTATTTATTTGACAGAGAGATATCACAAGTAGGCAGAGAGGCAGACAGAGACAGACAGAGAGGGAAGCAGGCTCCCTACTGAGCAGCGAATCCAATACAGGGCTCAATCCCAGGACCCTGAGATTGTGATCTGAGCCAAAGGCAGAGGCTTTAACCCACTGAGCCACCCAGGTGCCCCTTAATTTCTTTTTTGAATTGTTCATTGCTAGTGTATGGAAACACAACAGATTTTTGTGTGTTGATTTTCTACTCTATAACTTTGCTAAATGTAATTGCTTGTTCTGGTAGAGTGTGTGTGTATGTGTATTCTTTGGAATTTTCATATATAGAATCATGTCATCTAAAAATATTTTACTTCCTCCCTCTTTTGCCTTGTCTTTTGTTTCTTTTTCCTATTGAATTGCTCTTGCTCAGATTTCCAATGCAATGTTAAATAACAGTAGTGAAAGTGGTCATACTTGTCTTGTTCCTTATCTTAAGAGAAAAGCTTTCAGTCTTTCACCATTTAGTATGACATCAACTATGGTTTTTCATAAATGCCCTTATCATGTTAAAGAAATACACTTTTATTCTTAGTTTGGTAGATGCTTTTACCATGAAAAAGTGGTAATTTTTTTTCAAATGTTTCTCCACATTTATTGAGATGCTCATGTAAGTTTTTTTTCCCTTCATAGTGTATTACATTGTTTGATTTTTAAAAATTAATTATATTTTATTTTTTCAGTGTTCCAAGATTCATTGTTTATGCACCACATCCAGTGCTCCATGCAATATGTGTCCTCATTAATACCACCACCAGTCTCACCCATCCCTCCACTCCCCTCCTGTCCAAAACCCTCAGTTTGTTTCTCAAAGTCCACACTCTCTCCCCCTTCCTCTCCCCCTCCAATTTCCCCCAATTAACTTTTCCTTTCCTTCTCCTAATGTCCCCCATGTTATTAACATTGAACAATATTTGCATTCCTGAGATAAATCTTACTTAATCATGGTGTATAATATCCTTTTAATGTGTTCCTGGATTTGATTTTCTAGTGCTTTGTTGAAGTTTTTTTGTATATATTCATAGAGATATTAGTTTGTAGTTTTCTTTCCTTGTAACATTATTGTTTAGCTTTGGTATTTGATCTATACTTTATTTGCTCAGTTGTCTTGCTCTGAAAATTTCATTAAAGGCCTTTTCAGTTGTCTTTGCAAGTTTTGCAATTCTCTCCTCATTCTGGACTTTAGCTTCCTTACCTATTTCCTTTATATATCTGCCTTTATGTATATCATGTATACTTCTGTCCTTCTATACATTCATCTTTATATATCTTTAAACATATTAAACATACACATCTTTAAACATATTAAGTCATCGGAGAACTCCCTGTAAGTAGTATAGATACTTCCCATTTCTTCCTCTTCAGATTCAGTCATGACTACCAAACAGTGTTTCTTGTTTTAGAGCTCATCATTCCTCTCCTACCTCTATGAGGGAAATAAATGTGTTTTGCTTAACACTGTGCATAGCCTCTTGTACAGTGCATAGCACATAGTAAATACTAAATAAATATTTTTCTAATAAATAATGACCAACTGAGCTCTTACTATATGCAAGGGAATGTTCTAAGCAAATTGGATGAATTACCTCATTTTTTTTCCTCCCAGTGAGTTAGGAAAGTTTCTATAACCTTCCCAATGAACAGATAGAAAAACTGAGGTACAGAAATCTTAAATAGCTTATTTAATCTCACAAAGCCAGGACGTGGCAGAGAAATTAATCAAATCCAGGCAGTCTGACTCTGGAATTATCCTCTTAACCACTGTGCTTTACTGAATAGATTAAATAAAGAGGACTCAGCCATGTGCTTATTCATATTTTTACTCTAAGCATTTTAGGGTCTCAATTCTAAATATAGTTCAAGGCACATAGCTGGTTATGCCTGCTGTTCTATGCTTTCATTTTTACAAAACTTTGTTCTACTGTATTTCCCATATTTCTTAAGTACATTTCATGTATCTAGGCACTCTGATTTGCATCACCTCCTTCCTCCTGTCAATATCTTTTTCCAAACCCCATTCAGGGTTGGTTACCAAGTTCTGGAAATCAATGGTCCCAACTGAGTTAACATGTTAAAATATCCCATCAGTCAGCTGCAAAATAATCCATTAATGCTAATAATAAAATACCACTGGTTATAAATAATTTAATTTTTAACTAGTATATAGAATAAAGGGGAGTACAAGTCAACTCTACAGAAGTCATCATTCTCACTTATATGAATTCTGATTTTTTTTCTTTAATGCTAGAGGAATAGAGGAAAGTGAAGTTAGCAAGCTTGGAATTGTGTATGTCATTAAATATGCCCACAGGATTGATTAATACAGTTGAACTCTATCTATAATGTGTGACAGCTGGACAGAAAGGGTAGAGAATTGTGACTAAAGAATGAATCTCTATGATGTCTCTCATATTTATATCCTTTCCTTTCCATTTTCTTCATCACTATGCCTGGTTTGAGTTTAGACTATTTTGCTTCCTAGTTGATCTCTCTGTCTCTTCTCTATCCTCTTTCCCATCTGCAAAACACTGTTGACCTTGCTATTGGTTGGTTTTCTTGAGCATAATTCTGATGATCCATCATTTCCTGGTTCACTTGATAACATCCTTCCAAGCTATTAGCAGAACTATGAGGTGCTCTCACCAGCCTTATCTAAAATGACTCTCCTTCTCCTGATCTGTATGCCAGCTAAACAGAATGACATTGCTTTCCCCCCAACCTGCCAGGCCTAGTCCTGCCTCCAAGCCATTCCTCTGAAATAGTTTTCCCCTTCTTTTTATAAAACTCCTTATTTTACAAGAGTCAGCTTGAAAGCAAACTCTAACATTCTGTATGTACTGAAATGCAAAGATTTCTAAGATACACTGTTCAGTGCAAACAGCAATGTGCAGAAAATTATATATAATATGCCACTTCTGAGCAAGAAAAAGGAGAAAATAAGGATACATGTGTTTGCATTTTTTTTCTTGGATTTGCAGAAAGAAACTCTAGAAGGACATGAGACTACCTGGTTTAGTTTTGGGTGGATGGAAATGGTAGGGAAAAGAGGCAAGGGTGATACTTTTTGCTAGATACCATATATCAGCCTGATCTATGATAAGATAGTATCAAAAGGATTCATAAACAATCATCAAACTAAAGCAACCTCTAGTAGTCACTTCTCAACATCGTATTCTGTGTTTCATATTTTGCCTTGGGTTTTTATTACTTGAGTTTCTTTCTTGACTCTTGAAATACATTTTTAGAAATCTGAGCAGATCCTGAATTATTGTTTTATTCCCCCATCATGACTGGAAATTATGCCTTACAAATGGTTGATGTTTAGGATATTTCTGAAATTGAAGAAAGTGGTCCCCTAACCTCAAGAATCTGAGGAAGGAAGGATTCAAAGGGAGCATCTCCTCACTATCTCTAGAGCAGCAATTGACTATATTCCCTTCTCAATGTGTTCAGATGTGAGAGGGATCTTGACAACAGATAAATAAGTCTGATTCATTAACACTTCAGGCTCACTGGTTTTATTCTTTCATCCAT
Source organism: Taxidea taxus jeffersonii (assembly GCA_003697995.1). Classification (NCBI taxonomy): domain Eukaryota; kingdom Metazoa; phylum Chordata; class Mammalia; order Carnivora; family Mustelidae; genus Taxidea; species Taxidea taxus. Next base: position 33,591 of record ML108121.1, on the reverse strand, counting down.
TTACTCACTCATTCATTCAATAAATATAAATTTAGTACCTAATTTGTGTCAGGCACTGTATAAGGCATTGAGCATATGCTGATGAGGCAGAAGAGGACTAAGTAAATGTAAAACAAATTTACATGGTACTAGAAAATGTGACCAGCCCCAGGAAGGAAATAATGAGTAATAATGTTTCAGGATTTATTTTCCTTCAGAGTCTGCATTCTTGCTCATGCCACTTTGAAGAATGAAGAGATAGACTAGAAGAAGAGTGGTAGGCAGCAAAGCAAAGTTTATTGAGCAATAGTATAAAGTTCCTAAAAAGGGAGGGGACCCAAGACAGTTGTTGTTTTGGCTTTTAAGTTTAGGGTTTTTTATCAGAATATTGGTGGGCTATTTTAATCTGATTAACCCTCCATGTGCCTGTCACCCAATCAGGTTTTTGTGCACAGGCTCATCTGTCTACCAACTAGTTGTTCACATGAGAAAAGGTGGGGCACTACTTCCTGGGTGTTATAGAATAACAGAATGGGGTCTTTTTCCTTTAAAGGGTAGTATCCTCTTAAGACAGTGGCCCTTTGTCCCTGCCTGCCTTTCTTCTGACTATCTTCCATTATTAGTAGAAACGGAAGTTTTATTTATAGGCCTCCCAAGTCTCACCAAAGTGCCTGGTATTTTCAGATTACTTTTTTTCTTCCTGTTTAAACAATGGAAATTTATTTCTCATAGTTCCGCAGACTGAGAAGTCCAAGATCAAGGTACCAGTAGATCCAATGTCTGATTAGAGCGCTCTTCCACTTGCAGACAGTAGCCTTCTTATTTCCTCACATGGCAAAGAGAGAGAGACTTATAAGGACACTAATCCCATTCATGAAGGCCTTACCCTCATGACCTAATTCATAAAACAATTACCTTGCAAAAGGAAGATACTGGGGGGTTGGGATTTCAACATATGGATTTTGGAGAGACACATTCAGTCTAACTTTCTTTCTCTTCCTTTTTGAATGCAAACTACTTTAATTCCAACCCAACAGTCCCTAAACTCTTAACTTCTTCCAGTATCAACTGCAAAGTCTAAAGTCCAAAGTCTCACCTAAATATCATCTAATCAGATATGGGTGATATTGAGATTGATTCACCCTGAGACAAACTGCTCTCTAGCTGTGAACCTGCAGAACCAGATAACTTATGTGCTTCCACCAAAATGCAATGCTGAGACAGGCATAGGATGGACATTCTCATTCCAAAAGGGAGGAGTACAGTACAAGGAAAGGGCAATGGGTCCCAAATAAGTCTAAAACCTAGCAAGGCAAATTACTTGAAATCTTAAGACTCGAGAATAATCCAGTTTTACTCAATGGTCTACCTTCCAGACCCACTGGAATGGTAGCCCAGCCTCCACAGCAGGAAAGTGTGGTAGAGGAGGTATCAGGCAAGCCTGAAGCTCCAGGCAGCCCTGCCCCATGCAAGATCGCTTTTTCTCTTTTACAAGCCCTTCTTCAACCATTCAAATATGTAGATATATATCTATATTCATAAAGATATATTTATCTATATTTATAAAGATATATTTATCTATATTTATAAAGATATATCTATCTACATAGGTAGATAGATGAGATAGATAGACAGTTTTTCTGTTTTCAATTCAAATAAACATCTTACTGGTGGAGTCTTATCTAATAGAAAAGCATTGCAAATAAGGAAGTCTTAAGATCTAGAGGAATCTATGTGACAAAGATTCAACTTAAATAAGTCCTCAAAATGGCTTCCTTTCCTCTAGTTCTTCAGCCAATCCTAGGGTTGTTGAGTACGATTGTGTAGAAGTACCAATTACAATCTTTTACATGAGTTATACTTATCATGTATGTTTTAATTTATGCATTTATTTATCTTTTAATTAGGACCCAAACTGCTGAAGACTTGCATCTCGGGTAATGATAGAACCATGATTTTATAAGTAGATGGTGAGAATGACAGGCATCTCTGTAAAGCAGAGATTTTGCAACTTGGACTTCAAAGTAGAGTCTTCTGGGGAGATTTTAAAAAGTATGATGCTTGAGACCCACCTCTTATTTATTCTTATTTAATTGGTCTGGAGTGAAAGAAAGGAATGGATAATTTCAAAAGGCTGCCCAGCTGACTCTAAGGTGCAGTTAAGGTTGAGAGCCACTGTTTAAAGCAATTTATAAGTGTAAGCCTATGTCCTTGAGGGGTTTATGATCTACCACAAGACAGAATAGAATGAGAAAATTGGAGAAATTATGTTGATTAGAATTAGGCGAATGAAGAGTGAGAAGATTCTTTTTTTTTAAAGATTTTATTTATTTATTTGACAGACAGAGATCACAAGTAGGCAGAGAGGCAGGCAGAAAGAGAGAGTGGAGAAAGCAGGCTCCCTGCGGATCAGAGAGCTCAATGTGGGGCTGAATCCCAGGATCCTGGGATCATGACCTGAGCCGAAGGCAGAGGCTTTTAACCCACTGAGCCACCCAGGTGCCCCAAGAGTGAGAAGATTCTTGATGGCAACAATTACCAATTGTTACATTTGTTTTAAGTAATCACAACCAGAAACATAGACTTTATTTCCCTTTTGTACAACTGAGAAAACTGAAGGTTATTCAAATTAAATGGCATGCCCTTGGTCACCAGACTGTTAAGATTATGACAAGATAAAAATAAAGATTGAGCAAAGTCAGATTTGTTTTTGCTTGACTTAAAGAAGTGATGGAAAGAGCCAAGGTTAAATACAGAAAGGAAGCCAGAGTCAATGAAATGTATTTGTAATTAAAACTTAAGTATTTGGAGTTCAGATGGCAGAGGATTAGGGGGACCCCTAAGCTTGTCTCATCCCTCAAACACAGGTGGATAGTTATCAAATCATTCTGAACACCCAGGAAATCAATTGGAAGTCTGAAAGAACAAAAACTACAAGTCTATGAGTAAAAAAATTACCACCTTTTGGAAGGTAGTAGATATGGAGAATTGACTTGGGGAAGATAGAGCTGTGGCTATAGCAGTAGGGAGGAACACTGCTTATGGTTGGGAGCATTTATAAGGAGCATATTATAAGGAGCAGAACACAAAATATGAACTTTTATAAGTCCACTACCGCAGGGGATGTGCCTGGCTTAAAGTTGCTCAGATGGTGAAGTTCAGTAGTGACTGCATGGTCTAAGGATCCCCTGGGTCACAAGAACAGGTAGTGTCAATGTGCTGCATTGTTCCCAAGCATAGGAAGGAGGAGACCAGCTAAAAACAGTGGATCTTGGTGCCAGCTTTCTGCTCTATTTTGTCATAAACTGCAAACCACTGCATGATCATGAGACTGCTTTCCTGGAACTGGCCAGCAAAGGGCAAAAGTTTAGTGGGAACTTCCCCTGGAGGAACAGCATGGGTCCATCTCATGGGAGTACCTAAAATTTGGAATTTTAAAACTCAGTCACATGCCTGAGATAAAAAAGCTTAGACACAGACAGAGTGAACACAGGGTGCAAAGAAAAATCAGGGACACAAGAGGGGTGTTCTTCTGTAAGGGCTCGCTTGAGAGTGTGGGGGGAGGCAAACTTTCAACTCCAAGGCTAGGGAGAAGTGCACCACCAAATAATCTGGCTTGTCAATGCTGAAAGCCTTCAGGGAATAAAACTGCACCACTTGTGCAGGCAGGAGTTGCTCACATCAAGTCCCAAACCCCCTGCACCCCAGAGGTACATTTCCATTGAAACAGGCCAACTTGAGAATCAGCACAGCAGGCCCTTCCCCCAGAAAAGCAGCATAAACAATTCACTTGCATCAAGTCTACTGATCATAGAGTGCTACAAAATTTAGTTCTAGGGGAAATAGGATCTAGCTTCCTTTATGATTTTATACTTTTTTATTAATATTTTAAAATTTATTTCTTATCTTTTTCAATTCTTTTAAAAATGTTTATTTTTAAAAAAATTATTTATATATTTTCATTTTCATTGTATTTTGTTGTTTTGTTATTATTATTATTATTAATTTTGGAATCTATATTCCTTTCACAACAGACCAAAACATAGCCAGGATCTAGGGGTGTTTTTAGTTTCTTTTTTTCTTTCCTTTTTTCTTTTCTGGACAAAATGATGAGATGGAGAATTCGCCCCAAAACAAAGAAATGGAAGGAGAACTCACAGACAAGGCTTTAATCAATACAGATATAAGATGTCTGAATTAGAATTTAAGAATTATAGTTCAACAACTAAAAAGATTACAGTTCAATGATTATATGGACACTAGCTGGGCTTGAAAAAAGCACAAGAGACACTAGAGAATCCCTTACTATAGAGATAAAAGAACTAAAATTTAGTCAGGCTGAAATTAAAAATGTTACAACCAAAGTGCAAACCCAAATGGAGACCATATAAATGAGGATGGATAGAGCAGAGGAGCAAATCTGTGATACAGAAGACAAGATTATGAAAAATAATGAAGCTTAAAAAAAAAGAGGGAAAGAAAGGTGATGGATCACAAAGATAGATGTGGGGAACTCAGCGATTTATTAAAACATAATATTATTTTTTAAGATTTAATTACTTAATTAATTTGAGAGAGCAACAGAGCCAGAGAGAGAATGAGCAGGAGAGGAGGGCAGAGGGAGAGAGAGAAGCAGGCTCCCTGTTGAGCAGGAATTGTGACATGGGACTAGATCCCAGAACACTGGCATCATGACCTGAGCTGAAGGCAGACACTTAATTGACTGAGCCACTCAGGCACCCCATAAAACTTACATAATACTTGTATCAAAGGAGTCCCAGAAGATGAAAGGAGAAAAAAAGGGGTGCAAGGTTTATTTAAATAAATTATTTAAAAACTTCCCTAATCCAGTGCAGAACACAGGCATCAAAATCGAAGAAACACAGTAAATTCCCATTAAATTCAACAAGAGCATAACCAAGGCATATCATAGTAAAATTTACAAAATACACAGAAAGGAAAGAATCCTGAAAGCAGCAAGGGAAAAAAGTCCTTAACCTACAAGGGCAAGCAGACAGGTTCACAGCAGATCTGTCCACAGAAATTTGTCAAGCTAGAAGAGAATGGCAGCAAATATTCAAATTGATGAATGGGAAAAATATGCAGCCAAGAATTCCTTATCCAGCAAGGCTGTCATTCAGAATAGGAGAGATACAGAGTTTTCCAGATAAGCAAAAACTAAAGGAGTTTGTGACCACTAAACCAGCACTGGAAGAAATTTTAAGAGAAGTTCTTTGAGTGGAAAAAAAAAAAGACCAAAAGCAACAAAGAATAGAAAGGACCAGAGAACACCACCAGAAATTCCAACTCTACAGGTAACACAAAGACACTAAATTCATATCTTTCAGTAATCAGTTTGAATGTAAATGGACTAATTGTTTCAATGAAAAGACATAGGGTATCAGAATGGGTTAAAAAAACAAGATCCATTTAAATGCTGTATTCAAGGGGCTCATTTTAGACCTAAAGACACCTGTAGATTGAAATTGAGTGCTTGAAGAATCATCTATCATGCTAATGGACATCAAAAGAAAGCTAGAGTGCCATACTTATATCATACAAACTAGATTTTAGAACATTGTATGAAGTAGATGCATTGTATCATAATTAAGGAGTCTATTCATCAAAAAGATCTAACGATTGTAAATACTTATGCCCCTAACTTGGGAGCACCCAAATATATGTTAATTAATAACAAATATAAAGAAATTATTGATAATAATACCATAATACTAGGGGATTTTAATACCCCAATTACAACAATGGAAAGATCATCTAAGCAGAAGATGAACAAAGAAATAATGACTTTGAATGACACACTGAACCAGATGGACTTAACAGATATATTCACAAATCGGCCCTCAACAAGTACAAAAAGACTGAGATCCTACCTTGCATATTTTCAGACCACAACACTATGAAACTAGAAATCAACCACAAGAAAAAAAATTGGAAAAAAACACAAATACATGGAATTTAAAGAGCATTCACTAAAAAATGAATGGATTAACCAGGAAATAAAAGAAGAAATAGAAAAAATACATGGAAGTAAATGAAAGTGAAAACAAGACAGTCCAAACCCTTTGGGATACAACCAAGACAGTCCTAAGAAGGAAGTATATTGCAATACAGGCCTACCTCAAGAAGCAAGGAAAGTCTCAAATACACAACCTAAACTTACGCTAGAGCTAGAAAAGAACAGCAAATAAACCCAAAGTCAGGAGAAAAAGGGGATGTAATAAATATTAGAGCATAAATAAATAATATAGAAAACAAACAAACAAGAAACAGTAGAACAGATTAACAAAATTAAGAGTTGGTTCTTCAAAAGAGTTAGTACAATTGATAAGCCCCTAGCCAGATTTATCAAAAAGAAAAGAGAAAGGATCCAAATAAATAAAATCATGAAAGAAGAGAGATCACAATCAATACCACAGAAATACAAACAATTATAAGAGAATACTTTGAAAAAAATTATGCCAACAGGCTGGACAACCTGGAGTAATGAACAAATTCCTAGAAACTTACAAACTACCAAAACTGAAACAGGAAGAAATAGAAAATTTGAACAGACCCATAACCAGCAAGAAGACTGAATCAGGAATCAAAAATCTCCCAACAAGCAAAAGTCCTGGGTCATATTGCTTCCTAAGGAAATTCTACCAGACATTTAAAGAAGAGTTAATACCTATTCATCTCAAACTATTAAAAAAAAAAAAAAAGGAAGAAAGAAAAAAGAAAAAAAGTAATGGAAGGAAAACTTCCAAACTCATTCTATGGAGCTAGCATTACCTTGATTCCAACCAAAACCATCACAAAAAAGGAGAATTATGGGCCAATATCCCTGGTGAACAGAGTTGCAAAAATTCTCAATAAAATATTAGCAGGGGCACCTGGGTGGCTCAGTGGATTAAAGCCTCTCCCTTCAGCTCAGGCCATGATCCCAGGACTGAGCCCTGCATTGGGCTCTCTGTTCAGCGGGGAGCCTGCTTCCCTTCCTCTCTCTCTGCCTGCCTCTCTGCCTACTTGTGATCTCTGTCTGTCAAATAAATAAATAAAATCTTAAAAAAAAATATTAGCAAATGGAATTCAACAGTATCTTAAAAGAATTATTCACCATGATCAAGTGGAATTTATTCCTAGGGTACAGAGGTAGTTCAGTATTTGCAAATCAATATGATACACCATATTAATAAAAGAAAGGATAGAAACCATATGATGTCAATAGATGCAAAAAAGCATTTGATAAAATATAGTATTCTTTCTTGATAAAAACCCTCCACAAAGTAGGTATAGCTGTAACATACCTCAATATTGTAAAGGCCGTATATGAAAGACCCACAGCTAATATCATCCTAAATAGGAAAAAACACAGAGCCTTTCCCCTATGGTCAGGAACAAGACAAGGAAGTCCACTCTCACTTGCTATTTAAAATAGTATTGGAAGTCTTAGCCTCAGCATTCAGACAACAAAAAAGAAATAAAAGACATCCAAATCACTAAAGAAGAAGTCAAACTTTGACTATTTGCAGATGACATGATACTCTATATAGAAAACCTGAAAGATGCCACTGAAAAATTCCTAGAACTATTACATGAATTCAGCCCAGTTACATGACATAGAATCAGTGTACATAGAAATGTACAGTGTACATTTCTATACACCAATAATGAAGCAACAGAAAAAGAAATCAAGGAATTGATCTCATTTGCATTTGCACCAAAAACAATAAAATATCTAGGAATAAACTTAATAAACTGGCAAAAGATTTGTACTCTGAAAACTATATATATTAAAGAAATTGAAGAGGACACAATGAAATGGAAAAGCATTCCATGTTCATGTATTAGAAGAACAAACATTGTTAAAATGTCTATACTACTCAAAGCAACCTACATATTTAGTGCAATCCCTATCTAAATATCACTGGCATTTTTCACAGAGCTAAAACAAACAATCCTAAAATTTGTATGAAACCACAAAAGAACCCAAATAGCCAAATCAACTCTGAAAAAGAAAAATGGATTTGGAGGCATCATGATTCCAAATTGCAAGCTATATTACAAAGCTGTAGTTACCAAGAGAGTATGGTACTGGCACAAAAACAGACACATAGATCAATGGAACAGAATAGACAACCTAGAAATAGATTCACAACCATATGGTCAAATAATCTTCAACAAAGCTGGAAGAATATCCAATGGGAAAAATTCTCTTCAATGAATGGTGTTGGAAAACTTGACAGCAACATACAGAAGAATAAAACTGGACCACTTCTTTGTACCTTACACAGAAATAAATTCAAAATGAATGAAAGACCTAAATTTGAGACAGGAATTCATCAAAATTCTAGAGGGAAACACGGGCAGAAACCTCTTTGACCTCAGCCATAGCAACTTCTTTCTAAACATGTTGCCAGAGGCAAGAGAAACAAAAGCAAAAATGAACTATTGGGATCTCATTAAGATAAAAAGCTGCTGTACAGAGATGGAAACAATCAATGAAACTAAAAGGCAGGCTATGGATTGAGAGAAGATATTTGCAAATGACATATCTGATATAGGGTTAGTATCTAAAATCTATAAAGAACCTATCAAACTCAACACCCCCACCAAAAAAAAAAAAAAAAAGAAAAGAAAAGAAAACCACACAAAACAAAACAGAAACAGAAACAAAAACAAAAACAGTAAGAAAACAAATAATCCAATTGAGAAATGGGCAGAAGACATAATACACACTTTTCCAAAGAAAACATCCAGATGGCTAAGAGACACATGAAAAAATGCTTAACATCACTCATCATCAGGCAAATATAAAGAAAAACCAAAAATGAGATACCACCTGTTAAAATGGCTAAAACTAACAACACAGGAAACAGCAGATGTTGGCAAGGATGCTGAGAAAGGGGAACCCCCTTACATTGCTAGTGGGAATGCAAACTAGAATAGCCATTCTGGAGAACATTGTGGAGGTTCCTTAAAAAGTTAAAATTAGAACTACCCTACATTCCAGCAATCACACTACTAGGTATTTACCCTCAGGATACAAAAATACAGATTCAAAAGTGTACATGCACCCCAATGTTTATAGCAGCATTATCAACAATAACCAAACTCTGGAGAGAGCCCAAATCTCCACCAACTGGTGAATAGCTAAAACACACACACACACACACACACACACACACACACACACACACACAACATGGAGTATTACCCAGCCATCAAAAAAATGAAATCTTGCCATTTGCAATAACATGGATGGAGCTAGAGTGGATTATGTTAAGTTAAATAAGTCAGTCAGAGAAAGACAAATACCATATGATCTCATTCATACATGCAATTTAAGAAATAAAACAGATGAACATATTGGAAGGGGAAAAAGAAAAAAAGGAGAGAGGGAAATAAAGCACAAGAGGCTCTTAAGGATACAAAACAAATTGATGGTTGATGGAGGAAGATGGTTAGGAGGTGAGCTAAATGGGTAATGGATATTAAGGAGGTCCTTGTGATGAGCACCAGGTGTTGTATGTAAATGATGAATAACTGAATTCTACTCCAGAAATCAATATCGCACTGTATGTTAACTAACTAAAATTTAAATTAAAATAAAAAACTTATAGGTTCTACCTTTGGTCCTTGTGTGTAACTTTGAACAAGACTTTCCCCATCCATAAAACAAAATAAAATAGCAATATATCAGGCCAAACTGTTTCAAGGATTCTGTGATGTTTATGGAATAAACTGTAAGGTACTTAGTGAATACAAAGTCCTGGAAGATGCTAAACAATAAAATAGTCTGGAAAGCTGTGAAATTGTGTTTGTTTTTAGCAAAGTGAAACCTGTAGAACAATACTGTGTGATTCAAATCTTTGTGAAAGGGGCTAAACATGTGATTATACAAAGAAGCACATGGATTTTCTGTGTATAATAACAGAAAGTTGTCAAATATATATATATGTTTGTGTGTGTGTGTGTGTGTACATATATATACATATATGTATGTATGTATTTTCTCACTGGAGGTGTGCTTCTTTTTCAAGGTCTCTTTGGGGTGGTTTGTGACCCAACACTACCTCTCCCCCAGATATATCCCTCAAGACTGAAATGACAGTTCTAGAAATTACCTCTCAGGTCTCCATATCCCTGCAACCTTGTGCTGTGCCTTTTGAATTTGGGAGATGGGCCCATGGTCAGAAGTGTAATGGGGATACTCACAGTCATAGAACAAGCAAGGGTCAGAATTACTCAAAAACAGAGGCAAAAAGCTTTTAGTCCAAAAAGAAGTACAGATATATTATGAAATAGAAAGCAACTACACAAAGCTAAAATGTGAGATTCCAAAAGAAAAAAAAAAAGAGCCCTTTTAGAGCCACTTAAACTTGTGCTTTATGATTTCCCAGGAACTCTACTGCAGGGAGCAGCTGAGAGTAGACCTTCCTGAGACCAGAGGAAAAGTAACAGTCAGCATTATCACACCCTTCTCATATATTCACCTCTACTTTGGACTTCTGTGCCCCTTCCTGTCTTAGTTATTTCTTATGGAAAATGTGGGTCATGAAAATATATTCCCCAACAACTTGATAAGGAGGATTTTAAAATCAACTGGGATAATACACACGAAAATTCTTTTAAAACACAAAATACTGAACAAATGGAAGTTGCCCTTTTCAGTTATTTTAGTAGAACACAATGTCTTCATACCTCACTTGGGACTTAAGCAATTTATTTATTATAGAGTGCACAGAAGGGAGGGGCAGAGGGAGAGAGAGGATCTCAAGCAGACCTCTTGATGAGCCTGCCACATGGCTCAATCCCAGGACCCTGAGAAAATGACCTGAGCCAAATGAAGTCAGACATTCAGCTCACTGAGCCACTCAGGCACCCCAAGTATTTAAATTCCAATGTATCATTTTACATAAATTGGAACTCTTAGGTTGTTTTAGTTGACAATATTTAGTGTTTAAAATAGACCCCAAGATCCTTGGCTCTTATTTCTTGGGTATCTCAAAAGTAATACTTTGTATATTAGTTAGGGTTCTCCAGAGAAATGGAACTAGTAGGGTATATACAGAGATTCAGTATGAAGGACTGGTTAACATGACTATAGAGGCTGAGAAGTGCCATAATCTACTGTTTTTAAGCTGAAGTCCCGGAAAAGCCAATGGTATAATTCCAGTTCAAACCCAAAAGCCCCAGAACCAGAGATCACTGGTGTGTAAGTCTTGGTCCAAATCTAAAGAACCCAGAATGAGGAGCACTGGTGTCCCAAGGCAGGAAAAGATGGATATCCCAGCCCAAGTAGAGAGCAAATTTGCACTTCTTCCTTGTTTTTGTTTTACTCAGGTCCTCAACTGATTGAATGATGACAAACCCCATAGGTGAGGGTGTTAATTTACAAATCTCCCCACCCCCTTACATGGAGGGCAAAGAGACAAAGAAAGAGTCAGTTCATTCCAGATTGATAGGAGGCAGTTTTAACAAGCCAGGGAACTTACTTGGATGACTTCAAGCTGAATAGATCTCTGCAACCCCCTGCCAGAATCTTAAAAGTTTATATAGAGGCTTTAACTACGTTTATTCACGAACTCTGTTCGGATGACCTCAACACGGTACTCTCTCAAGGCTGTGTTTTTAGGGCAGCTTCTGGTGCAAAGAAGGCAAGAAGAATGCATATTTCAAGGACTGGGGAGGGGTGAGGACTTCCAGCTGTCTGGGTCCAGTTCTTAGGTCCATGGGCTATCAAGTCCTCTCAATGACCTCCTCCAAAGGACGGTGATTTTCTTTACTTGATCTTCTGATTCACATGGTAATCTCTTCCAGAAACACACTCACATACGTACCCAAAAATAGTGTTTTACCAGCTATCTGGGCATCTTTTAGTTCAGCCAATTTGACACATAAATTTACTACCACACACTGTAAGAGATGCTCAAAAATATCTTTTAAAGTGATTTTATTATGACATCTTTGAAAAGATGCTTCCTATGTGTACAGAGAAAATGGAGAAAGAGGTAAGAACACGGTGAATGCCCAGGTTTTTGTTTTTTTTTCTATCATAAAATTTGTGGTAGATGGCCATCATTTTTGCCTACCTGGGACTTCATCCAAATTTTCCTTATGAAACTATCTCTTCTTTTCTCATTTCATGTGATTTGGTTAGAATTGGTCATGCCCTAGCTCAGGGTGGGCCCTTGGTCTGAGCCCATGAACATATCCATCCTGTTAGTCACAATTATTGGTTAAGGAATGGGCTGGTGAACAAATTTTGAACAACACACACTAGGTCAAGATTCTGTAGAACTGCAGGGGAAAAGAAATTCCCTTTTTAATGAGAGGATTCAGAAGATAAAAGCCATGAGTGGAGTTATTAGCAGCCATTCTGTCTACACAAGGAGCAAATCTGTCTCAGTTTGAAACCATTGTAGAAGCATAATGGAAAGAATGAGATCAAGTCAGAATATATGTTCTGAACCCTCTGGAATTACCCATGATGAATGCATTGGGCCATTTTGATCTGTGAACCAATCGATCTCTAATTTAGCCAAGATTTTGAGGTTTTTTTGTTCTGTGTTATTTTGGTTTTGTCTCTTATAACTAAAAGAGTTATGACTAAAGCAACATTTGTAATATTTTTTTCATGTAGCTTGTTGGGAGATCTGCCTTCCTAAGAGGCTGAAGACTGGAGAAATCACATTTTTCTTTTTCTTTTTATATTTTTATTCATTTAACAAATATTTATTGAGTACTTATTAAATGCCAAATTTCCTGAAATACATTTATGAACAAAATAAACAAATAAAGATGCTTATATTTTTGGGTTTACTAAAAAAATAATAAATGGAAGATAAAAGAAAAATGTATGCTAACTTGCCAATAGACAGATAATAGCCCACAATAAATACTAATAATTCAATCAATCAAGAATCCAATAGAGGCAGGAACTATCTAAAGAAAAATGATAAATTTAGAGAAATAAGGGGAAGATGCAATATTCAATTTAAAAACTCAGGATGTAAAAATACAATGCAGATTTTTACAATCTTTTTTTCCATTTGAACATACATTTTCATTCTATATTCACCACAAGATCTTTTTTATTAACATATTGAACTTGAAAACTTTCAGATGATTTTTAAATCCCTGTGTCTAGCAAAACAGTTGCCATGTAGTAGGAGTTCATTAAATATTAGTTGAGTAAATGCATGAAAAAAATAAAGTTCAATAGAATGCCTATACTCAAGGAACTTTTAGTTTAGAACCGATTCACTATCTCAATTGCAGTTTGGTTGTTGGTGTTTGTTTCCAGGAATGTTTTAATCTGATTGGTCAAAAGGCTTAAGGGAGAATTTGTTTCCAAAAGAGATGTAATTGATTCTCTTCTTTTCACTCCTCACCACTTTGCAACTTCTTTCTACCATATATAACCCTTATTAAATTTAAAAAGTCTCAGTATTTCCTAGTACCTTGATACTTTCAAATATAATTCCTATCATAAGGATTATTAGAAAAATTATAGAACGTATCACTACCTTCGTCCCTCCACCACAATTTTTTGAAACAATTACCTTTCTTTAGGTTGTAATCTTGATTTCTCAAAAGTCTGCTGAAGTTTCATTTGATCTACAGTTTTGCATGCCCTCCTCCCCACACATTTTCTACCCCACTGTCAAATAAGGCCTATGCAGCTTGACTCATAAACAATTAAAGTTTATTCACCAGAGATTATGACCAATAAACACCACTAACTTTAAACTGTATCTATCCTCTTGTCCAATACACCTCAAAGTTTGTTGATTTGAGGAGTATTAATTTACTCATTTATTCATGTTCCCCCGGTGCCTCTAAATTCAGACACATTTAATTGGTTATAGGGAAATTATAGTGAGAACAAGTTTTGGGTAGAATGGATTGAATGTGCAACATTTAGGTTTCAAGGAAATGCTTCAAAGATTAACCTAACCAAGATTACCTTGGTTATTAAAAATTGAAATTTCAAACACAGGATTAGTGTTATTAGTTAAAACAAGCAAATAGATAAATGAGGAGACCCATTATAAGAATTACTTTAATTTTATAATAAAATGATCTCTGCTTCTTGTCTATACCCTTAGTTAAATTGTACAGAGTCTGCAGAGTAGATGTTCAACAGGTACACTTTTAAACAGCCTTGATTACCGTATCGATCACTATAACTATTTAGGCTCAATCCTGAAAGCTATGCATTCCTTTGTTTATTAGTTCTAATCAGCATTCATTCTGAGTGCTATTATACTGCCTTGTAAACAATATTGTTTTGCAACCTTAAAGTCAGTAATTCCGTAGAAATTAAATTGGGTTTACAGTAAATCCATGATTACCATATAATCTGTGGAGTCTAAATAATGATGTACTTAGCTGTAGAATTGCATGTAAAACACAGAGCGATGATTACATGGCTATTTGGGGCCTAGGAAAGAAAGCGACGCCAAATGTTTTGATGGTTGAAAAGCGGAGAAATCTTTTTGTTTTTAATGTCTCAATTTAAATATGATCTTTAAACATCTTGATACTACCCTAGACACCTTAAAAATGGTCTTAAAATCTACTAATAAATCATATGCCTTATATCATCTGTTGGGTGTTGTTTAATAAATTAAGTCTTGTTATGAATAGGAAATCCATCTGATTTAAAGTGACAATAGAAAAAAACTAAGCAGACTTGCCTTTAGCAAATAATCTATCTCTCTTTTAAGAGGGTCTTTCATGAGAGTGTTCACTTTAAGCTTTAAGCAATGTTTCTGGACAAAAGAACAATTAGTCAAATGAGCATTTCACCCAAGGGCTCTTGCCTTCCACTTTGTCTAAAGGTCTCAGTCATGACTAGAGCTGCTTCTAATTAATTTATATCAATGTATGTTGTTCTACTAATACACCAAGATCTAAGCCATGGTAATTATTGAAATTTACAGTTAGAGTGACCCACGGAGGTCATATGATTGGTCAAAGCTACATCATTGCTTCAAGGCAGAGATGAACCTAAAACTGACATGTCTTAACTCCTAATTCAGTCTTCCTAACTACATCAACCCCTGCAGAGTATATACCATGAATTAGATGCAGACCCCATTCACAAGGAGCTGCAAATCTAGTAGCAGGAGGCAAGAAGAGGAGCCACGACATCACAATAACTCAAGAACAATGAAGCTATCACAGAGGTGGCATTGTATAATGATGAGACACATGCTACTGGGATTTTAGGAGCCCAGAACTTAAGCCAACTTAAACTTAGTTGTGATCTCCAGCAAGATACTAATTCTAAGCCCCATTTTTTTCCCCTGTAAAATTAACAAGTAAAGTTGTTGTGGGGATGAAGTGTGATAATCTATAAATTAAATTCTTAGCACAGAGCTTCCTGGGTGGCTGAGCTGGTTAGGCATCCAACTCTTGATTTCAGCTCAGGTCATGATCTCAGAGATGTGAGATCAAGCCCCATGTCAGGCTGTGTGCTCAGTGGTGAATTTGCTTGAGATTCTCTCTCTCCCCCTCCTCCATCTGCCCCTTCCCTCCGTGCTCTCTCCCTGTCTCTAAAAATAATAGATAAGTAAATATTTGAAAAAAAATCTTAGTACAGTGACTGGTACATGGGAAGAAATCAGTGAATGTTAATTATTATTGAATGGAAGAGTTTATGGGTGTGTCACAGGTGGAAGAGACCTCCAAGTTAGTACAACTGGGAAAGACTATGAGGAGACAGCATTTGTGAGGAATGAAGGACAACCATGACCCTCAGAAAGAAAAGAGAGGGAAAGGGTGTCATTTTTAGCAGGACTGGAGTATGTAAAAATGGGAAAGCAACGAGGAGGAAAAATGAAGCTCATAGACAGGGCATGCTGAAACTTTATTTGAGGTGAATTCAGAATTAAGAAATAATAATAATTGTGCATATTAGCCATGGGCTCACAGGACCAGTATGACAAAGATGTGAAAGACCACAGTGAGCTAAAACTTCTCAAAGGGAGTCTTGAGTCCCAGGATGGGGGTGTCAAATGTTGGGGGAGCACTGAAAACTTAGGACAACAAAGGTATAGTATAATTGGATCTGGACTTCTGAGAAATGGTTCTGGAAATGGTGGAAAGGATGCATTGGAAAAGAAAAGAATAGTTTGCAGCCAGGCCAGAATAAAGCACATGATAAGAGTTCAAGCGATGGAGACAAAGGTCTGAAATAGGTGATGGCTATGATAACAAAACAGAAGATATAAAAGTGAGAGAAATAAGAAATGTAGTAGATTATCCTCCCAAGGGCTTCCATAACAAATACCACAGAACAGGTAGTTTAAAACAACATAAATATATTCTCTTCTAGTTCTGAGGGTAGAAGTCCAAAATCAAGGTGTCAGTGCATTTGTGCTTCCTCTGAAGATTCTAGAGAATTATCTTTCTTTGCCTCTTTCCTAGTTTCTGGTTGTTGTCAGAAATCTTACCTTATATCACTAAGAATCCCTGCCTCTTCTGCCTTCATGTAGCCTTCTTCTCTTTATGTCTGTGTCACTATGTCCAAATATCTATCTTCCTTCTGTTATAAAGGTACCAGCCATTGGATTTAGGTCTCACTCTACTCCAGCATGAACTTATCTTAGTTAATTACATCAACAACAATTCTATCTCCAAATAAGGTCATAGTCACAGGTACTGGAATTAGAAATTGAACAATACAACCTACTATATGTAGTATCCACTTGAAATATATGAAGATGTGGGAAGTCAAAAAGGGGTCCCTTCCATTTTCCTGCTTCTATGATTTTTGTCAATTTTTTTAATTAATTAAATAAATAAATAAATGGAGAAGCAATCCATTGGATTGGATTAGTTGAGATCATTGAACAGGCTAGATATGAATGAGCAGGCTTCTGTAAGTTGTCCTTCATTGAGGTCAAGCTAATGTTTACTCTCTTGCTCTGACATCCTCTTTGGCTCTCCAGTGTGGAAGAGAAGCTCTCCTCAAGAAGTTTAATGCCTGGAGAAAAAAGAGGATGTGGATCCAAACTGAGTATCAAGCTTGCTCCTTTGTATACCCATCTGAGCCTTAGTGTCCTCATCTGTAAAATGGACACATTGAGTTGACATCTATAACAAATAGATGCTCTTATCTCAGTTCCTACTACATACTTAAACACTGACTTGGTGCCACTATGATTTTTATTCCTTTGTTTATTAATAGCCATCTTTTGATGATTATTGCTTTCATCAGACTACCTCTCAGCCTATATGGTAACTTAACTTTGCACTCCTGCACTGACGTTTGTGGGGAACCCTCACACACTTGTCACTGACATGCCAATTTTGAATGATTGCTTTAAGGCCACAGTCCAAAGGTAAATACAGGAAACATAGGTCCCTTAACCCCTTGGTCATTTTATGCCTCCAACATAGTCTATATTTCCCTTTTCCATTCTCTCTGGGAAATTTTTTATAAGTAAAATATCTAAACCACTGAGCATTTTTTTAAATGCATAGATCAACTCCATTAAGACAAACTCCAGGAGATATTTGAAACACATTTATTGTACTGAAATTTTGTTGTACTAAATGTTGTTTGAAACCTAACCTGTGGCTATGAAATATTTTCCTGAATAGATTTTTATAAAAACAGTTACTGTAATGGAGGTTGTTCCATAAACATCATATGGAAAGATCTCATTGCTCCCTCCTCCCACCTAGTATATTTATTAATGTGATTCATAAGCATTTACTTTTAAAAAACCATCCAGAAACAGTGTCCTTGACACTATGAAAAGCTTCAGGTAGCTCAGTAGGTTTGTTGGTAGTCATCAAGGACAGGGAATGCATATCATTCTTTCTTGTACCCCCAGGTCCCTGGTACTTGGAGGGTAACCAAAAAAGTATTTGATAAATGAATGAATAACTAAATGACTAAATGCTGAATTCATTTACATCAAATTAGAAGAACCCTCATGAGCCTGCACCTCATATCAGTTTATTTATAAATATTTACCAAAAATATTTTACATGTACTTAGTATCAAAGCAAAATTGGGGTCTTGCAAGAACAGAATGAACTCAGAAGAATCATCTGAGTACCACATGCAGGCCAATCAAGATATTGTGCCTAATTGGCATTCCTACAAGTAGTTAACTTTTCCCCTATGCCTGACTTGAAAACACTCAGGTGCAAAATTTCTTCCTCTCTTTGAGAGTATCTTAATAATTATTCCCTGTCTGAATCTTGGAACCAGAATCCCCCAATGATGGGTACAAATGAGGGGAAAATATTGTCAGCATACATGGGCACTGGCTTGTGGAAATGAAGATTTATTTGATCCAGCCAGCCAAGTGATCACCAGAAGCAAGTGATCAAGAGAATGAAATTTTAGGGTTGGTTCCATTAGCACCTCCTTGTTCAACAGTAGGCCTCTGCCCCATCCACAGAGTCCAGAGGATAGTGCATTTGTTAACTCAAATCTTGTTTCAAGATATTGACCCTAAAAATATTGAGACTTTGGAGCTCAATTGTTGTTCCTAAATGACTTTAAACTTTTGTTTGTTGCTCAGTTGATGTCATTGGGATTTATTTGGCTGCTGGCTCTGAGATGCTATTTGAAAAGAGCAGCACCATATGCAGCATATGCATATTCAATGGTGCAGTTCTTTTACTAGGGGGAGGGGGGAGTGCCAGGATTCATAGCTCACAATATGAATTTGCATCCCGCTTTGCATAAATTTGCATGCAGACTTCATAAGCCTCTAATTTCAAGTATGTAAAATGAAACAAATCAATGCAATCTACTGCAATTGTTTTCCAAGGCATTAATCACATGAAATACATACCAGCTTTCCTTAACCAATTAATTTAATCATACCCAAGGTTAGGAGAGACAGGGAAGTGGTGAATAATGGCTGCCAAGTGCCTGGCCTAAGGCTGGAAGGATATGTACAGATTAAACATTGCCCCAATATGTCTTCTTTCTAACCCCTATGTCTCCTGTGGATATTACATTATGGTTTTCCCAGTATTTCATTTTTTCTCCCTTCAGTGAGTGGCCATAAGACTTACTCTAACCAATGAAATGTGGGTAGAAGTGATGTGTGTCCCCTCAAAGCAGCAGCTTTAAGACCTAGCACATGGTTCAATATATCTCATTTTCTCTGCCGTGATATAAGCAATGTGCCACTTAGACTGCTCTGTTCACTTGAATCCTAGGGTGTTATAAGCTACTGATATTTTCAGGTCATTTGTTGATGCAGCATATTCTTGTCTATTCTGACTAATGATGCATTTCCAGACTATTACAATGAATTCTAATTTGGCTTCAGAGGTTTGTGTGGATTTTGTGTACATACGAACATGCATGCAACATTGGGGAGGAGACAAAAAATTAAATGATATGGTCCATGTGGTTAATAAACATATGAAGCAACTGGAGAAATAATCCATACATTCAAGATCAACTATATGTCACCACAATGAAGAATAAAGAGGATATATTATAACCTCCCTATTTAAGGGGGATGGGGTGGGCTACTTATATTTCTTAAGATTAGCAAATCTATAAAATTTAGTCTGTATTTGAGAGACATGCCAACTTTCTCTTTGGAATTCTTCATGTTTCATTATGGGAAAAGTCTCAATTAAATGCCATTTTTAAACACCTTTCTTCAGTATCTTTTTATCCACTATTAATTTAAGAGTGGAGATGAATTATATAAGACTGATGAATCACAGACCTGTATCCTTGAAACAATACATTATATGTTAATTAAAAAAAAAGAATTGGGGCTCTGGGGTGACTCAGTTGTTAAGTGTCTGCCTTCAGCTCAGGTCATGATCCCAGAATCCTGGGATCAAGCCCCACATCAGGCTCCCTGCTCAGCGGGGAGCCTGCTTCTCCCTCTCCTGCTCCCCCTGCTTGTGTTCCCTCTCTCTGTGTGTCTCTCACCATCAAGTAAATAAAAACCTTTAAAAAAAGAATATTATGAGATATTCTAATTCCAAAAGGAAAAAAAAAAAAAGAGTGGAGGAATTTGAAACCACAAGAGGGTAATACAGTGAAGTTTCAAAAAATGAAACCTTAAATCCTGAATCTGAGGAACCAGATCTTTCTGTTTTCCAAAGTGCAAAAATTTCTGTGGTAGAAACTGAAAATAAAACAGGAATATAGATTACAGAAATACAGAGTACAACTTGCCTTCCAGCCAACCAAATCTTAGTGGCTTTGCTTTTATTTCCCCATAATGCTGTCCTATAAACTACAGGGTTGAGCAGGCTAACACTGACCCAAGGAGGCAAAAAATGTCAACAGAAAAAAGAAACATGCAATACTAAAGATTATTTTTATTCTCATAAGGAAAAGATTAGAAATATATATAAGATAGCTCCAAATAGAGATGAAAGAATCATAAATCACAAACGTTTGGGTACTTATTTTTTTCCCAAGCACACATAGCTGAGAAACGGCTGTGCCTTTTGAAAACTCCTCTGCAATAAGGACATTATTATTTATGCTCTCTGGATTACATGGTAATCACCCTTGAATTGAACCTACCTCCTTCTCAGCATAATCTCTACATAATTAGTAGTTTGAAGGTTTCCTAAGAACTTTAACAGTCCTATAAAAGAATGGATTTTCCTTAGAGAAAGAAAAAAAATATTTACAGGAATTTTACACTATATGAAACAAACCCCAAGGAAAAACATAAACACGTAAAGTGCCAAAACATAGGGAAAACAAAACAAAAACATAGAGGGATGGCAGTCTATCAAAGGATTGAAAGGTTATTTTACTTCCCCCAGTTGCTCAGTTTACTTGCATCTCTGATGCTTTTTGAACAAAGAGATCTTCCAGCAAAGTGAGATCCTCCTGGTGATTCTCATATTACAAATGCCACAAGAATGGTTTTTCTTAACTAAATCAATTTCTTGCCCATAGCCAGAAACAGTATGATTAGAAGACTGGTTTTGGAAATCATTTTTGAGCTCTTTCCCATCTCAAATTTTTCAAAATCAGTCAGGAGTTGAACTTTTAAAACTGGCTTGATTCCTAAAGTAGTAAACACCTGTTAACTCAGCTTTTGAATGAAAACTGATCTTCCGAGTTGAGGCATTTAAATCAGAGAAGGGGTGAAGTAGGGACATCATAAAGAATAGTCTTTCCAAATGAGTGTTTCTTAAAAAAAAAAAAAACCACAGGTCTCCTGATAAAATTGTGTTCTCCAGCAATCAAGAGGACTCTATCTCACAGGGATAGTTACTGAGAATATTCCAACAATTCTGTACTTTTAAAACTGTCCTTCAAGGAGGAAGAGACTTTCCTTCAATTGTCCCTTAAACCTATCAGTTGCTTGAACTTTGGTCATGTAATGGTATAAACAGGGAACTATGGTACTGCCTGATCCTGTAAGGGAGGGGAAGAGGAATTTGTGGGGTAAGGTCCAATCCGTGATTTGTGATTAACCGGATCTGTTCTTTTTTGGGAGGATGGAAAACACAGTATCCAATCTCATCCTCTCTTAGGAGTTTCTGCAGCTTCATATTCCTATTTGAGATTCTGGTATTCTGATCAGACCATGACTTTAATCAGATTCAGAGAAAAAAAAAATGTTAGGCCGAAATGTTGAGACTGAGAAAGAATGTTAAGTTACTCAAGACTCCCAGCCCCTTGGATCAACCTAGTCTTACTCATTCCTCCTCCTAGGCAAATGTATAGAAATTTCCCCCACTGTTCTTTATGTCTTTCAAGACTTTCCTGTAGCTTTGCAGTCAAGTTGGTGGTAATTTTCCACTGTTCTGAAAGGAAGCTTCAGATGTGACCTATGGTCTCAATGTCACCATAATTTAGCCATCCCTAATATGCCCATTCTTTGGAACGCCAACTTTTATTGCTATAATAATTCTCACATTATTTATAAATAATATAGTACCATAAATACTGACCTTCAGGGCCAGCACAAGAGCTTTTTAATCAGGCTTTTGCCTGGTTGAGGTAAGACTCCAACTCTTCATAACATTTTATTGCAGATAGCTGTGTTAAATTTTCTAAAAATGTCTGGAACATTTAGGGACACAGATATTGTGCAGTCATAGAGTGACATTATAGGGCACAGAAACAAGCACAGTGGAACTCTAATGTTATATGACAGGGAAAACTCCTGTCATAGAGATTTTATACTAAGGAAAGAGAGCAGGGTCCTGTATCAACAGTGGGTTTTATTTCCAGGGAGGCACTGATTTGACTCTCTAGAACAAAATCCATGCCACTTTCAAAGAGTTACTACTTTACCTTATTTCCCTCTGTAAAATAGGTGATGTTATTTCCCTATTTACAAAAGAAAACAAACAAATAAATGAACTTAAGATTTAAAAACATGGGTAACTCTGATACTGGGACAAAACTGAAAAATGAAATAATCTTTGTTGCAGGGAAACTTTCTATTCATGAGATTCTGCAAAGAAATTCTGCTCAGTTAGGATACCATCAGAAAACAGAATTACAGATGGTTGAGATGAAGAGGTTTTAATGAGGATATCATACACATTAAGAGTGGGCAACCTAAGCCAACAGTTGAAGAAAGTTGAGACACCCAAAGGTTAGCAATAGTGGAAAGTCATTATTGCTCCTACATATGAAGGGGGAAAGTAAGGGAACTGTTACTGAAGTCCAGTGAGACTTGGAGCTATCACAGAGGGGCCAATATCTACAGTAATGAAAGGGTATAGACATCAATATGAATTATAGAATGGAATAAGAAGCAGCAAGAAAGAAATGCCCCTAAGTTTTCTGTCCCCCAAAGCTAAAATATCCTGTTAGTGCCTTTCACTGGCTAAATCTAATGAGAAGAGAGTTCAAGGGGGACTGGATGATGTATTCTATATGTTCAGACTATAGGAGCTCAAGCTAGGGTAGAACATGAATCAGGGGGAGGTGGGAGGACAAAAAAGGGAAAGCGCCGTTGTGCTGAGACAACCTATTTTCCACCAAATATTCTTTATTCTATATTCATCAGGGTTCCATTTTGGTTTTAGACAACACCAAGGCCTACACAGCAAAGTGCAGTGGAAATATGAGACCCCGTGCTTGTCAAGGGACTATTTGCTGTGCCTCTAAGTGCACTTAGTCTTAGCTTATCTATCATTGCTTAACATAAAATCATAGAAGCTTTTCTTTTTCTAAGTCACCAATTTATGTTCTTTCCTCATGCCACTATACCATTTCTCTGCCCCTACACTTGATTATCCAAATTTATATTCTGCTTTTTTATGTACACCAATATCAGCTAACATTATAAGAGTGTCATCTTTATCAGATTTACTTATAAGGGGCACCATCATTTGAAACTAATGGCAAGAGATGCCAAATAAAAATCCAGTTTCACAAGTGCATGGGAGAATACCATATTTTGGGATGAATCATGGTTTGGATGGAGTAGATAGGTGTATCATAATAATATCACAAAGGCCTTCTCTCCAAATATTCCGTCTCTATCAAACATGACATGCTCATGAGAGGGAAGAATGAAGGCAAGAATTTGAGTAAATAAGAGGCACCTGGGTGGCTCAGTCAGTTAAGCATCTGCCTTTGGCTCAGGTCATGATCCCAGGGTCCTGGGATCAAGTTCCGTTTCTGGCTCCTTGCTCCAAGGGGAGCCTGCTTCTCCCTCTCCCTCTGCCTGCCCCTTCTTGTGTTCTCTCTGTGTCAAATAAATAAATAAAATCTTGAAAAAAAAAAAAAAGGATTTGAGTCAATGAGCAACTTGGAGAAGAAGAAGATGACTTTGGAGTGGAAAGGATACTGATGGCAGACAGGTAACTTCCAAGTAGAAGAAAGTGGCATGAACAGAAGAAATAGGATGCATAGCTCTAGAGCCCTTGCCTGCTCCCAGGTATCAGGAAGTTCTCAGAAAGCTACTTGGTGGTGGCCTGAGAAGAAAAGATCCTTGAAAATAGCACAGGAAGGAAGCCCACTATTTATGGAGTTTACAATAGTCTGGGGCTCAGGTAATATCTGGCTCTTATCTTTCAAAGCTGTGAGACCTTGTATAAGTTATTTTACTCTTCTGCATCCAACAAATGAGAGAAATACCTAGCATTCAAAGGCTATGAGAAGTAAATATGATAGCATGCATAAAGCATTAGACATATAGGAGTTATCCAAAGGATATTAATTTTCTTCTCTTCTTTTTAAAGTTTAAAACATTCTTGCTTTCTCTACAACATAACTTTGACATACTCAAATAGGAACCAACCATGTTTTCCCCTAAGTCAGAGGAGAAATTAATTTAGAGTCTGCATTCCTCTTGTTTATGTTTGCCATTTCAAAGTTCCCTTTTGTTGTTAACCCAACACATGTCATAAAAATAATTAAAAGAGAAAAAATATGCTCACTTACAAAGAAAAAAAAAAAAAGAACAAAGTTCACAATATATGCCAGTGAAAGGAAACCTGCTAAGGAGCTTAATTTCTTAGTAGAGATGAAAAAGAAAGATCTAGAAAAAAGGGAGGGGGCAAAAAGAAGTAGAGATTTTTACAAATCTTGTAAGCATGTCATTTTATAAGTCAAAGTGAGGACAAGAATAAGTGCTATTATGGCAATTTTCAGTCTGTTTGCTATTTTGATTGCTGTGAATATGCTGGGGAATGGCATCCACTTTCTGAAATGGCATGTATTTATGTACTGATAAATAAAGCAGCAGGCAAGTCTGGGAGCCTCAAAACCAACAGGGTATCTCTCTCTAGAGTGAGGTCTGTGAAGCACTTATAGCAGATTTGAGGCCTTGCATTAGCATCTTCCTAACAAGAGCAGGGTGTAACTATCATCAGTTTCTATTAGCTATGTATCAATTCCTATGGCTGCTGTAACAAATTACCAAAACTAAATATTTGCTAGTAATTATCACTTAGTAGCTTAAAACAATGCATATTTATTTTATCTCATAGTTCTGGAAGTCAGAAATCCAAAACAGGATAATGGGACCTCATTTATTCTGGAGACTCTAGAAGAGAATCTGTTTCCTTGCTTTTTCCAGTTTCTCATGGCTGATTCCATTCTTCAGCTCATCACTGGGCCCCTCTGCTCATCACTCTGACCTCTGCTTCTGTCATCCACAACCTCTTCTTACTCTGATCCTCCTGCCTCCCTCTTATGAGGACCTTCGTGATTACATTAAGCCCATCTGAATAATCCAAAGTAATCTCCCCATCTCAATATCCTTAATTTAGTTATCAATGTGAAGTCCCTTTTGCAGTGTAGGTTTCAGGCATTAAGACATAGACATCTTTGGGGAGGCATTATTCTGCCTCCCACAAAGCTATTTCTCCAAAGGCTCATCTATCATCAATGCTACTGGTATGGTGGAACAGCAAGAGGCATGGCACTGTGGAGAGTTTTCCTTGGCAAAATCCCACCTCCTTCCATCAACAGCTAGATGCTCTTGAGTAAATTATCCAGTCTTTCTGAGGATAATTATATTTCTGAGGATAATTATAGTAACTAAACAAAATGATATTTATGAGGATAATTATAGTAACTAAACAAAAAGAAGGCTTGCACAATGCTTGGGTCATAATGTCCAGTTAATATCCGTAATATTATTATCGTTGTTGTTATTATTACTATTAAACAATGAAGAAACAAAAATATGTATGACTCATGGAGTCAAAATCAGGGAGAAACTGTTTACTTATTTATTTTTTTATTGCAGAGCTAACTTTGGGACCAACTGAAAGTTTATTAAGACTTAGAAATTCAGATGTTAGTTTTGCAAGCCACAAGACAATCCTGCTTTCATTGACACTTCTATTGAAGAATTTGTTCATCCATCTTTTCAATTTCTCTTTATTGAGGAAACAGATGTTCTGAGCCTTTGATGTAACTTTGTTTTCAAATAAAAGTCATTCATTCATTAATAACTTTATTGAGCCTGAAGGGTTTTCTGAGAAAAACAAACAAAACAACAAAACAACCCTTATATTTACCTCCACACATGAAGCACGGATATCCATCTATTTATACACTCAGCATACCCATATAAGCACTTCTTGTGCTCTAGTTCTGTCAATAGACAAACTCAATGATGGAGGAAGCATGGGCCTTAGCCTAAGAGTCCACAGTTTTGCAAAGGAAACACATATACACACATATGCAGTGGACGGCAAGAATTGGCAATAGATTTCCTTTCAAAGAGTCTCCGATCTTCTGTCTACTCACCACAGGTTGTGCAAGGAATTCTAGGACTCTGAGGCAAAACTGGAGGCATTCCACCCTTCAGATGCCTAAAGTGAAGTGCAGACAACGTTGTTAGTTACCCAGAGCACTCCTAGCAATGCCTCCAGGGTTTCTACTGAAAAGTGGAGATGGTGCTTTTGCTTCTGTTGAGGAACTTTGGTGCTGAAACAATGCTGAGTGCACAGGTGTGAGAGCATGTAAAACCATGTTAGGGAGGTGGAAATCATTAGTAACCCCATGATAGCTCTATTAAAAGAGCAGTTCAACACCCTGCTAACCTGGGTCCCTTGAAACTCCACTTGCCTCTTCTCTTCACCCTGTCATCAGGGTTGACAAAACCATAGCTGTGGGCTCTGAGGAATGGACTGCCCCTGCTAGATTCCTTTGCTCTAAATGTCCATACCAGCAGACAGGCTGGCTTAAGATCAGATTCATAGAAAATTAGGGTGAGAAGGGACATTAGTAATCAATAAAATCCACAATCTTTGTCTAAAGATGAAATGAAATTTACAAAAACAGTCAGTGATGGGCCAAAGCAACACAGCCAGTGCATGCTAAGAATAGTATTCAGGTTTATGGGTCTACTAGCTTTCAGTTCAGACTTTTTCTCCTATCTATGTCATGCATCAACAGAGAGCTGGAGGAACTGAAGTGATTTCAATACAATAATTTTTTTTAATGGTCTGCCAGTTTTTTTTATTATTCATATCAATAGTCTCATGGATGAAGATAGTAGAAAGTCAAATAGGCTCCTTTGAAGGGCAAGGAAATACTCCTTAGAAATAACAAAATTACTTCCCTCATCTATCATGTGTAGATTTCTGGATGCCTCTTGGACTAAGGGAATCTCCTGAAGTAAGATGGCCTAGAGCAACATTTCTCAATCTGTAGTCTCTAAGCCACCAGCAGCAACAATCACCTGGGAACTTATTATAAGGGTCAATTCTATTTTTTTAATATTTTATTCATTTATTTTTGCAAGAGAGAGAGAGGGAAAGAGAGAAACAAAGAGAAGAACAGGGTGGGAGGGGGCAGAGGGAGAAGCAAACTCCATCCTGAACAGGGAGCCTTACATGGGACTCAATCCCAGGACCCCGGGATCATGACCTGAGCCAAAGGCAGATGCCTAATCGACTGAGCCACCCAGGCACCCATAAGTGTCGATTCTTAGGCCCATGCAGATTTGTCAAATCAGAAACTCTGCTATGCAGTCCAGCCATGTGTTTCAACAAGTACCCTCTGTGATTATAATGCAGGCTAAAGCTTGAGAACCACTAGGCTAGAGAAATCAGTGTAGACCTGGACTTTGCCTTGGGAATGGTCAATGAGCCTTATTTAGTTTCAGTGTAACAAAGTGGAAAAAATGTTTATTCCTCTAAAGTGTAAGCAATTCTTTCTCAAGAAGCAATTTATTCAGAAGCAAAATCTGATGTATATGTGTGAAATATATGTGTATAAAACATGGCCTTTAGCAAAAGCCTGACTAGATTTCTTTCCTTGACAGGACAGGCTTGCTGGGCCACTAACAGTGCTGGCAAGCACACTGTGTGGTTTGGAACTTAAGAAAAAAATGATTTATTAATTTTGAAACTAATTAAGGTACAAAAATATAGTATC
This sequence comes from Taxidea taxus jeffersonii, assembly GCA_003697995.1. NCBI lineage: Eukaryota > Metazoa > Chordata > Mammalia > Carnivora > Mustelidae > Taxidea > Taxidea taxus. The sequence goes on along the minus strand of ML108121.1, from coordinate 5,774 downwards.
CCAAAGTGTATAAGACACAGGAATAAAGCAGCCCATAAACACCAGAATGGGGACAAAAGTTGTAAGAATACCAGATATCACATTTTCACACCACCCCCTCTCACTATCAAATCCCCAGCAGGGTACTACAGAAAAATTGCCTGTCAACAGAATGAAATGAATAGTATGTGATCCCTGGTATAATCCCCTTTTAATTCAATTTACACTAAATACAGAAAGAACCAAGGAAAGGGGTGGAATGGGAACAAAGAATGGTCGTGTACATTAGAAAAAATTAATTCTACAGCTTCCAAGAAGGAATCATTCATGGTCCAGTCTTTCATGGCAGAAGTGACTCTGCTGAAATTCCTAATGTGCAATTCTAGCAACCCCTCAGGAATGAAGATACCAAGTTGCTGTTCCATTTCCACTGCAGGCTCAGGCTTAGACTAAGGATAAGTCACCAGACTTTCTCTGCCTTAACCAATACTGCCTATTTCACCATTTACCTCTTGTGGAAGAGATCAGCTAGTTATTCATTCATCAAACTCATTTTTTTTTAATTCTCACTAGACTTGCATTTCCCAGTATACCTTTCAGGTAAGTGTGGCCACATGACTAGGTTATAGTTAATGGATTGTCAGTAGAAGTAATGTATCACTTCCAAGCCCTAGCTTGTAAAAATCTTCCAAACATTTCTTTCCATTTTCTTTCTCCTTTTATCACCTGAATGTAGGTGAATACTGTGACCTTGGAGATCTGAGAGTAGGTGAAGGCAAAAGATGGAAATAACCTTGTTATTAAATCACCACTTATCAGATGGTCACCTATTGAACAAGAATGTCCATTTTGGAAGCAAGAATTAAATTCCTATTCCGTGAAGCCACTGATATTTGGAATTTATTGGTTATACCAGTAAACATTCCTTTAACTAATATACTGATTTAACTAATAACTAATCAGTTATTTAACTAATAACTGATATAACTTTGTTCCCTCTAGTCCCTCTATATCATATGCCCTTGTTTTTAATATATTGTACTCATCATCTGAGATAAAACTTTATCTATAATTCCCTCCCTGATCCTTCCAATTGACATTGTTCTTCTTCTGAAATATTCTGCTTTATCTACAAATATCTTAGACATGTGCAGTGTTCTGTTTGCATTATTGATATTTAACTTATTGTTCTAAATTTAAGCACACTGTAATGCATACACTCCATGACATGAATTTTGTCTTATTCATTTCTCTCCCCCCCACATCATTCTACATACAGCCTTACACTGAGAAAACATATAAGACATTCTATCATATAAGACTTTGTGCTCATTACTTTCATCATATTTTCAACTTCAAGTATATCTGGCTTTATCTTTCTAGGCAAGAATATTGACTTGTTTTTGTTTTATTTTTATTTCAGTCTTCCTTTTTCTTGCTTTTCCTTCTTCTTATTTTCCCTTGCCATTCCCTAAATTGTTTCCAGTGTCATTTGCTCTCTCTCTCTTTTTTTTTTTTAAGATTTTATTTATTTATTTGACACAGAGAGAGATCACAAGTAGGCAGAGAGGCAGGCAGAGAGAGGGGGTGGGGAAACAGGCTCTCCGCTGAGCAGAGAACCGGATGCGGGACTCGATTCCAGGACCCTGAGATCATGACCCCAGCCGAAGGCAGAGGCTTAACCCTCTGAGCCACCCAGGCGTCCCTCGTTTGGGCCCATGACCAGAATAACCCCATGTCCGATATTCTCAATGTGACTCATTAATTTTTGGGCAACACTAATTACTGGGTTTTTGATGGATCTTCATGGAAAATAACACAGTGATTTCATCTTTCTTCCCTAAACTCAAAAAGTCTGTCATTTTGGAAAAAGTTAAATCATCTATTTTTGGTTAGTGAAGTATAAATTAAGAGTTTTATAAAATAGAACCACTTCTGAGGGTTGGCTTCATCTACTTCATTTGGGCCACAGAGCCCTAATGGAGTCATTTGAGGTTGGAAAAGCTAAAGGTAATAGGTTGGGGATTTCCTGAATTACACTGAAGACTGTAGCATTTAGAAACAGGACTCAGAGCATTAAATTCTCTAGAAGGAGGAAGATTTAAATTCCTTTAGAGCATTTCCTTTTTCCTTTTTTCCATTTTAATCCTTTAAATGGGAATGAATTTATGATAGTCTGTGCCCAGTGGAGACTGGGTTTTAGTTTTCAATAATCTATACATATAAACCTTTCAAAGCCTTTCTGATTTTATTTTTTTAAGTTTTTATTTATTTATTTGACAGACAGAGATCACAAGTAGGCAGAGAGGCAGGCTCCCCGCTGAGCAGAAAGTCCTAGGCGGGCTCCATCCCAGAACCCTGGGATTATGACCTGAGCCAAAGGCAGAGGCTTTAACCCACTGAGCCACCCAGGCACCCCAAGGCTTTCTGATTTTAGATCATGAGCAGAAATAATGAACTCTTTATTCCTAAACAACACATAAATCCTATTTTAAAAATTCCAATTATGATGTGAAACCTAGAGGTTTACTTTTCATTTATGCGGCCTCCTCTCTTCCAAGTCCCTGGTCAGACTCTATCAGAGACTAGGACAGAGATACTATGGAATGGGAAACACAGAGACAAGAGGACTGTCAACAGGCTATAGGGAACAATGGAATAGTGCAGTCAGGTGTATTAGGAAGTAGGTGACAAGCAAGATTCAATGCTGGTAGAGTTCAATAAGTCTCAAGACAGTATGCAGTGGAACTATTTGGTAAATGGAAAAGGAATGCAGAATAGTGATCAGGAAATAGTTCATGGTTATGGTAAGAAAGTCCCAAAGCCTTCAGCTGAAATGTATGTGACTGAGAAGGAAAAGAAAAGCTAGAATATTGCTGCAGGAATACATGGTTTATCAAAGTGAAAACAACCTCTGAAAGTTTTTTCAGGGAATACCAAGTTCAGAAATCTTACCCTGTTTTTCTCTTTTTTGCTTTATTTCCCTATCTATCACTCTTGCTTTCTTAGCAGCAATCAGTCCAAATCACTTCTGTGAAGAATACACTGTAGTGCAAGCACTGTCATCAGGCCTGATTATAATTCCACCTCTGCTACTTAATCAGGAGCTCTGTGACCTTTGGCCAATACTTTCACCTATCAGGACCTCAGTCACCCAAGGATTAGGTTGGTTGATCCCTAGAGTGCTTCCTGGTTCTCAAGTTCTTAGATTCTCTGATTCTGGACTTCAAAGTCTTTTTCTGCCACCATTTACATTATTTTAGTGTCTGTTTATCAAAGTTGAAGTCCAGATAGATTTCTCACATCTGCCAGGCCCCAATAGAGAGAGCTTGCTTATGAGTCATGAATCCATGAAGACCTTCTCCTATGGTAGCCTAACTTGGAAAGAGTTGGTATAAAATTTTTAGATGGTCTCTCTGCCCCATGGTGAGCTGAACCCTCAAAGCACCTCAGGGTTGCCTAGGCACTGGAAATTTAAGAAGATTAAAACTTTTAGATGAGACTCAGAGCCAATGAATTATTTATTATTTTCAATAAGCATATCTTGGAACCAGCAAGATTTGATGTTTTACTTGTAAGAAAATCACATTTGTGCTCAGGATGTCATGAGAGAGGTTGGTTTCACTTAGTGGAATTTTCCTGGTTCACTGACCATGGTCCACAATGAAAGCTGAAACCCTGTAACCCCAAAAATGTGAATTGGCAACAAACCTAACATGTGTCTAAGTCTTTACATGGATATTAACCAGATTCCCAGAGATTACTACATAAACTTGGATATCAGTTTTATCAATTTATAGGAACATGTATTCTGGCTAGGCAGGTAGTATGAATTTGAGTTATTTTCAAGATAAACATTAGTAAATAATAGGACAGGCATACATTATAATGGCAGAGATCACTCAGAGGTGATTGTACACAACTGTGATAGTACACACTAACTTATGGGAAATATAGACTTGGAGAATGAACCCACTACTCAGGTCATTCTCATTTTAATACAGGATCTCTCTTAAATTTAATAACAGCATTGGGAAGTTGATACTCCTAATCTTCACTTTAGAGATGAGGACACTGATAGAATTCTATGCCATTTAGGATTTGGAAATGGCTCAGAATATCCTTTATCAAATTTGATATACATTCACTGAGACATACTCCTTTCTTCCTGGTAATGTTGGTTTTGAGCTCTCCTTTTCCTGCACATTTATGGTTAAACAATCTCCTTTGCTTTGATTCACTCATGGTTCAGATGTGCTAATACTGTCAATAAGAATGTTCTCTCTATCCTAGAAGTCACTCTATCTCTTCAAGATGATTTCCTATATCTTTGGCCTTATTCATCAAGTGCTGATTTTTATCATCTCTCAACACTCAAGATTCATTTATATTTTCAATTCTTTGTGTTTTCCATGGACTGGATGTTTAATCTCACCTAAATCACTTGCTTATCTAAGGCAGATTACTGATGGCAGAACTCCAAGCAAACCTTCACACTTGCAATTCTCTCAGTGGATAAAAATAACCTATCACAACAATATCCATTATAATGACCACTTTATTCTTTCTTTTTGTAATAAGACCTTGTTACTGAGCCGAGGCTTTGCACGCAGTAAGAGAAGATTGGCTCTTAAGAATTGAAGTCATCAATAAGTTTGATCTTATGGTCTTGGAAACCTTGGGGTGACTTACTTTAATTGGGAAAGAGATGCTGCTGACATAAATCCAAACAAATTGAGAGGCAAATGATTAAAATAACCCATGTTTATATCCACAAACAAAAGAATCCAGGGACAAATAATTCTGCACTAAAGGATAATAAACATTTAAGAGAAATTACAAAAAACATAGATGGCAGAAACAATTTGCCCAAAAGACAGAATTGGCAAGTGAGTTTATTAAAGAAAAATGGTGAATAAGTCAAGTGCAAAATAGAAACTAAGATTGAAATAAAGATAAAAATTAAATTGGTCATTTTTTTCTCTTGTCTTTATTAATCTTTCTTGTTTGATATATAAAAAATCTGTATCGCAACTGACTTTCAGATTACATTACTGAGAGTAATACAATGACATATACCTCTCCGGGCAAGTCTGTTAATACACTGGACTCATCAATAAAAGTGAATAGTATAGGAACAATAGTATGGTAGCAGTAAGAAAAAGATATTTAATCAGATGACCAGAAAACAGGAATCAGATACCAATTTTACCACTATTTTATTGTACTAAAATATGTGAGTCACTCTCCCAGTATATTTCAATACAATATGTGTACACCATGTGTATATATGTGTAAATATGCATATTCTATTATTGTTTGTGCCCTAACTATATCAGAGTCCCTCTCAGACTTTGTAAAGTAAGAGTGACTTTTTCTTCAGATCACTATTCTATTAAGAACATATCATCAGTATTAATAAACATATATTATTATATATTATATATAACTATGTATAAAATTGAGTCTAAAACTGCCTTGAGGTAGGTTATACCTACTGATTCAAGTTAGGTTTGGAGGAAAGATATTAAAAAGACAAAGGAGCTATGCAGGTTAACTATTTAGTGTAGAGAAAAGCTCCAGGGATACCCCAATCCTGTAAGATTATTGTATGCTCAGCTTGAAGCCAGTCAAGGGAGCTGGATGATTTTGGCTTTTTGAGATTTCAAGGCCAGACACACCCATTTCCACTCTAGGTAGTTAAAGGTTAAGTGGATGCCTGTGCTAGTTGGATGGGGTGCTCTACTGTGGACAGGACTGGAGACACAGTGGATTGCACTTCCTCTCCATTTTCC
>ML108120.1:5134-28132 GCA_003697995.1 Taxidea taxus jeffersonii | reverse complement strand
TTCAGACAGGATAATCTTGGAATCACTGAGTCACTGTACTTACCTCTAATATGTGATTCCAAGATTATCCTGTCTGAAAAGGGAAACTTTAATAACTATCACCTTTCTGCCAGGTAAATTAAAAAAAAAAGTTCCTATGATGTGGTTATAATCATGAAAAAACAAAGACTGTAGAATAACCAAGTCCAATTTTACTTCAAAATGTTTGATGCTACCCTTTTCTACAGAGACCAAAAAGGTCTAAATATCTGTTCTATAATTTGATTAAAATGGCCTTAAGGCATTCTTTTTATTTTGAGGATGTGTATATATATACGTATGTATATATACACATCCTTGAAAATTATATATAAATACAATTTTTATATAGAAATATTTTATTTACCTGTTTTTGTTCATTTATAGATATATAAATATAAAATATACATTATACTACATTTATAAATATGTCAGTGACTTCACTGTGATCCCAAATAGGCATAACATTTCAGTACTGACCTCAGTTTAAAACGCTTGCCATTTTTTACCTGCAGTGCTGAGAATTATTCTAAGTTACTTACTTCTATTTTGGAAAGTTGGAAATAAGGAGAGAGAAAGTCCTATTTCCCAATGTACTTGTAATGGAGAGACACTATTTGTAATTTAGATTCACCTTTGATGGTAGAGGCAGGTGTCAAAACCAAACCACAGTGGTATATGAGTAACATGACCCAAACTACCTTATTCTGACTTACGTACTCTTAACAGAAATGAACATACTAGATCCCAGAGCAGCTTTGCAACCCTGAAGGAAGGTATTTATATTCTTACTGATCTTGAGACAACAGAATAAATATAGGCAAACAATAAGCAGTTCAAAGGCATTTTACTACATGTATTGTATCTAAAACATAATATTCTTAGCTGTGCTACCTGATAGGATAAAATAAAGCTTATCTCATGGAGAAGAATTGTCTCTATTTAGAAACCATCCTTTTTTATCTGCCCTTGATCTACAAAACCATCCAAAGAAACTTTCCAGTGTAGTTAGCTAAATTCCTCGAGTTATAAGTTACTCCCTAAAAGTAACTTTGGCACTTTCGAAGGCTCATTAAATCTTTCTGGGCCCTTGGGTATCACTAAGGAAACTGCTACAATAATTTGCTAAATGGTATCCTCGGGACCTTAAAAAGTTCTTGTTCCTCACAAAAGACTAACTTGCTCTCAAGAAGAAATTTACTTCCTACCAGGATACAAGAAGACCCTTTGTTTATTGTTCCAAGAAGGATTTAAGGGGGTTAAATCAATTATTTGTTTTAGACACAGTCTGTGATCCAAAAAACTACTATTTTTGACAATCAGAGTTAAAAAAAAAAAAAAAAGCACCAACCTGGCTGTTTTCTTCTCACTAGTCTGTCTGTCCACTGGGAGAATCATCTATTTAAATGGTGTGAGGAGTTTGTTCTGCCTTAAATTCCAAATTGGCTGTCCTGGAAATGCATCAGCTATTTCTTTAAGGCCCACAGAAGTTTTATAAACACTGCTCTAAGTTTAAGTGAAACTAGAACTATCTTCAAACTCCTAAATGACATAATCTAAATAAACTAAACTAACATTTCTAAAGGAATTTCCATTATAGTAATGGAAGGAGAGATGAAAAGCCACATTAAAAGTTATGGGATCTTGCTATGGTGTTCTCCCAGTGTTTGTTAATTTACCTCTTCTACCATTTGTACTCTATTCAATCAATTAAAATATAGCATCAATCTCATGTGGCTATATATGCCTAAAGCTTTTCTGGGGGAAAATTTTTTTTTTCATGGAAGTAGCAGTTAAAAGAAGAAAGGAGAGAGAGCTGGACCTAAAAATCAAACCTGGCATTCATACAAAGATCGAAATTAAAATCTCAAGGAGAAAATAAACAAAGTTCCCCCTTTCAGCCCCCAATCTCCTGCTCTATTCTTGGCATGCTTTACAAAGAACGGATTGGGACCTGGCCCTGTGTGTAGTCAGTAATGTGCACTTTACAAAAACACAGGTTTGAGGAAGGAGAAGGGGTCATGAAAACCTGGCATGGACACCGCCATTCCCCATCCTTCCAGACATGCACACTTACCAGGCTCCTCTGTAACAGGGAAGGCAACTGAGTGGTAGATTCCCAAAATAACTTGCCAAATTGGACAAAATCAGCAAAACACCTTCTACCTGACTCAGAAGACACTGGTGACTTTCATATAAGGAGGAAGAATTACAAAGCCATGAATTACAAAGGTATCATCAGACCCATTTACAGGTTGGGAAAGGGAACTCAGAAAGATTAAAGAACTTGGATCACAGAGCTAGTAAGTGGCAGACCCAAGATCAGGGAATCCTGTTTTAGCTGTTCAGCTTTTGTTCTTTTCAAAGAACACACTCCAGGATTGTTTTCACCAATTGTTCTCTTCTATTTGTTCTAAATCATTAATTTTTTAGCACTACTAATTGTTTTCTCTTTTAATATTTTTACTTTATGATTCCCTTCTTAATATATGAAGGTGACTGGATATTTTCTTTCTTAATTATCTGAATACTAAAAAGCTTTAAGGATAGTTTCCTACTAGTGCATATGTTTCTCTTAGGATTTTAATACATAGTCTTTTTTACTACTGTCACTTTTTAATCCTTTTCTTATTAATTTTATATGCAATTCATTTCCTCACAGGATATGCCCTGTATCTTTTCTACTTTGGAGAATTTCTCCTTTATTGGGATTTATTTTATTTTTTTAAGTACCAGTATTTCCTTTTTTTTTTTTAAAGATTTTATTTAAGTATGAGCATTTCCTAAAAGGAAAAGCATTTTGGTATATGTATAATCAATACACACACCTATGTACATAGCTCTTATGTATGATCTCATTAATTATATTATTCAGATTCTCTAAAATGATTATTTTTTTCTTTGCTTCATCTGTCAAAGACTGAGGAATTCTCTTAAATATGTTTTCAGTTGCTCCTTAAATTTTTAGTAGTGTTTAGCTTGATATTTTTGATATATGTTATTTACCTCAGGTAATAACTACAGATTTTATCTTCTTTAATCAATAAAATTGTTCTCTTTATCCTGGCAAAAAGGCTTTGGCCTAAAATTCCACTTTGTTTGATGTTAATATAACCCAAGTGACCCCAGACTTCATTAGCCTGTGGGTACTAAGGATGCTCCATTAATATTAATATCCTAATTTGCTAGCTCATTAACCCCTACCTGTATAACAGTAGGACCTTGACCTCTACTTACGAAGTCCCTAGGCAGTCTCTGACTCGTATTCTGGAATCAGTAATCTATTCTTTATCTCCACTGGCTGCTCTTTGAAAACTGACCCTGGGTTCCTGTTAGATTTTCCTGCCTCTGCTGTGTATCACGAGCCTCAGGGTCAGAGATATTCTGTCCTCTGGATGTCGTAACCATAAGGGTATCTTCCATGAACGTAGAGGAGAAACATTTTAGAGGGATTTCTTTGTGAATCAGCAGAATCAGCAAGACCACTAGTCAAGTGAGCACTCAGCCTCCCCCACCTCCCCGACACATATGTTGAGAGAAATTTGAGTAGCAATTGCTCAGTTCGATGCAAACACCCAATTTCAAATTCCAGGCCTGATGTGGATTCTGATTCACCATGCTAACCCCTCTGTGCATCCCTGACTATTTTTTCATTAACCACACCTCCTTAAAATACAGATTCTTTTGGAATACCTTCTCTCATAGCTTGAGAGTCTGTAAAATAAAGCCTTTATTTCTAGAATGCTCTTAATTTGCTAAGCATCTTTTGAATGATCTTACTGAAGCTTCATGCCCACTCTATGATATAGGAGCTATGACTCCATTTTTGGTTAAGAAACTTACCCACAAAGAACATATTAACAGCATAGCTACCAATCTTTTATGCTTCCTCAATCTTGAGTTCTTTATTTGATTCATGCTTCTGGTGACTAAAATATGTCATTAAGTCCATTCTTTATGAAAAGTAATTAGCTTGTTTACTTTCCGAGTCTTTAAATAGAACTTCTATATAATGTCTTCACTGTGCCTTTACTTATGACAGCACTTGGGCCATTTTTTTCTCTTCCTATAAATAGAAGTATAGCATAGTGCATAGAGCATTAAGGATCACCAGGGTTATTCCCTTAAAATGCAGATTCCTAGTAGGAATGCATAAATTCTGATGCATATGGTTTGTGGACCACATCTTAAAAACCGCTGTATGGTGGTTGGCATTACAGTCTAACATCAGGCAGACTGTTCCAGTCTCTTCTCTGCTTTTTAATAGTTTTGTGACTATGGACATATTTCCTAACCTCTCTAAAGCCTTAGTTTAATTCATCTGTAGAATATGACTAATGATAACATCTGTTTTATAGTTGTTTTGAGGATCAAATGAAATAATGCCTATAAATGTGCAGCATGGTTCTGGAAAGTAAGTAATCAACAAATGTTTGCTATTTAAGGAAGTAGTAGTATTAGCTGTCATGCCATTATCTACCTTTACATTTTGTAAAAAATAATGACATAATCCCCAATATTTTTCATTAAATTTTTCTTAAATGTTTTTCTACTTGATTCTTAGTAGAAGTATATATTTATCTTTAAAATTAAAAAGTGTGGGTGCCTGGGTGGCTCAGTGGGTTAAGCCTCTGCCTTTGGCTCAGGTCATGATCTCAGGGTTCTGGGATCGAGTGCCGCATTGGGCTCTCTGCTCAGCAGGGAGCCAGCTTCCTTCTCTATCTCTCTGTCCGCCTCTCTGCCTACTTGTGATCTCTCTATCTCTGTCAAATAAATAAATAAAATCTTTTTAAAAAATAAATTAAATTAAATTAAAAAGTGTATAAGCCTAGATGTGGCTTTTTTTGTTCTTTTAATTATTTTTTATAGATTCATGATAGCCCTCTCAATGTCCCTGTTTATGTCAGGGAAGCTTTTCTTCTATTTTGTTGAATTTTGTCGAATAGAAGAATTTTTCTTCTATTTTAACGAGTAAGTTAAATTTAAAACATTTACCTCACATAGCTAAACTTGAAATCATTTTGAAAAAATGCAGTAATTCTTGAAGTGACATAAGTAGAATTATGTTTGTGTTTTTCTTCATAATAGTTTATGAGATTCTTAAGAATAAGGACAAAATAATACCTTATATCATTTACACCAAACCTAGTAATTTTATATATTAATTTCTTTAGTAGAAAAAACACAGCATTGAAAATAATGTAGTATTATTTCCTGTGTATTAGAAATTTGAACTTTCTTTTAGCTAAGAACTAATACCAGGATTTGGGGTAGGAGAGTTGTTAAGTTTCTATAAGAAATATAGACTTGGAGATATTTCACTCCTTTCCATATTGGTGTTAACCTTCAAGAGCTGGCATTGAGTAACCAGGCTATTACTTTGGTTTTGTCAAAATTCATTTTCACATAATCTTATTTGTAGAATAAAGAAATGGCATAACCAATGTGTGTTTTATCTGTTATCTCCAACATCTTGGAGGTGAAGTGACTGAGGCTTCTTAGTTGATAGAGTTGGTAAGGCAATCGGCTCCCATTGCAAAGATTCTTTAAAATGGGATAAGGAAAATTCCTAAAGTCATTCTCTGAGGCCAACATTACCTTGACCCCCAAACCAGACAAAGACCCCACTAAAAAGGAGAATTACAGACCAATATCCCTGATGAACATGGATGCAAAAATTCTCACCAAGATTATTAGCCAATAGTATCCAACAGTACATATAAAGGATTATTCACCACAACCATGTGAGATTTATTCCTGGGCTGCAAGGGTGGTTCAATATCTGCAAATCAATATGATACACCATATTAATAAAAGAAAGGACAAGAACCCTATGATCCTCTCAATAGATGAAGAAAAATCATTTGACAAAATAGAGCATAAAAATAAAAGCTGTCCACCATGCAGGAATAAAGAGAACATACTTCAGTATCATAAAAGCCACATACAAAACCCCACAGCAAATATCATCCTCAATGGGGAAAAATTGAGGGCTTTTTGCCTAAGATCAGGAACATGATAGGGATCTCCACTCTCACCACTCTTTTTCAACAATGTACTGGAAGTCTTAGCCACAGCAATCAGACAACAAAAAAGAAATAAAAAGGCATTCAAATCAGCAAAGAAGAAGCAAACTTTCACTCTTCACAGATGATATAATACTATACATAGAAAATCCAAAAGACTTCACCCAAAAGTTGCTAGAACTGATACAGGAATTCAGTAAAGTCGCAGGACATAAAATCAATTCACAGAAGTCAGCTGCATTTCTATACACTAACAATGAGGCAGAAGAAAGAGAAATCCAGGAATTAATCTATTTACAATTGTACCAGAAAGATACCTAGGAATAAACCTAACCAAAGAGGTAAAGGATCTGTACCCTGAGAAGTGTAGAATGAAAGAAATTGAAGAAGACACAAACAAATGGAAAAACATTCCATGTTCATGGATTGGAAGAACAAATATTGCTAAAATGTCTATGCTACCCAAAGCAATCTACACATTCAATGCAATCCTTACCAAAATACCACCAACATTTTTCACAGAGTTGAAACAAGCAATCCTAAAATATGTATGGAACCAGAAAAGACCTGAATAGTCAGAGAGGAATGTTGAAAAAGAAAACCAAAGCTGGAGGCATCACAGTTCTGGACTTCAAGCTGTATTATAAAGCTGTAATCATCAAGACAGTATGGTGTTGGCACAAAAACAGACACATAGATCAATGGAATAGAATAGTGAATCCAGAAATGGAATCTCAACTCTATGGTCAACTAATCTTTGATGAAGCAAGAAATAACATCCAATGGAAAAAAGACGGTCTCTTCAAAACATGGTGTTGGCAAAATTAGACAGCTGCATGCAGGAGAATGAAACTGGACCATTTTCTTATACCATACACAAAAATAGACTCAAAATGGATGAAAGACCTCAGTGTGAGAAAGAAATCCATCAAAATCCTAGAGAATAACATAGGCAGCAACATCTTTGACTGTGGCCACAGGAACTTCTTGCTAGACACATCTCCAAAGGCAAAGGAAACAAAGACAAAATGAACTATTGGAACTTCATCAGTATAAAATGCTTTTGCACAGCAAAGGAAACAGTCAACAATACGAAAAAAGAAATTTACAGGATGGAGAAGACATTTGCAAATGTCTTATCAGATAAAGGACTAGTATCCAAAATCTACCAAGAACTTATCAAACTCAACACCCAAAGAACAAATAATCCAATCAAGAAAAGGGCAGAGGACATGAACAGACATTTCTCTAAAGAAGACATACAAATGGCCAACAAGACATATGAAAAAATGCTCCACATCACTTGCTATCACAGAAAGACAAATCAAAACCACAATTAGATACCACCTCACACTAGTCAGAATGGCTGAAATGAACAACTCAGGAAGCAATAGTTGTGGATGAGGATGTAGAGAAAGGGGACCCTCTTAAACTATTCATGGAAATGTAAAGTGGTGTAGCCTCTCTGGAAAACAGTATACAGATTCCTAAAAAAGTTAAAAATACAGCTACCGTATGACCAGCAATTGCACTTTTAGGAGGTATTTATCCAAAGGATACAAACAATGATTTGAAAGGGCACTTGCACCCCAACGTTTATAACAGCAATGTGCACAATAGCCAAACTATGGAAAGAGCACTGATATGAAAGTCCACTGATAGATGAATGGATAAAGAAGATGTGGTATATATATACAATGGAATATTACTCAGCCTTCAAAAAGAATGAAACCTTGCATTTATAATGATGTGGATGGAACTAGGGAATAAGTGAAATAAATCAGTCAGAGAAAGACAAATATCACATAATTTCACTCATATGTGGAATTTAGGAAACAAAACAGATGAACATAGAGAAAGAGAAGAAAAGTAAGATAAAAACAGAAAGAGAGACAAACCCTAAAAGACTCTTCACTATAGGAAAAAAACTGAGGGTTGCTGGAGTGGAGATGGGTGGGGGGATGGGGTATATGGGTGAAGGACATTAAGAAGGGCACTTGATATAATGAGCACTGAGTCTTATTGCAACTGATGAATCACAGAACTCTACCACTGAAACTAATAATACAGTATATGTTAACTAAATTGAATTTAAAAAATGGGGAGAATAAAAAATAAAAACTGGGGAGTGTGGGGAAAAACGTAATGTTAATAGTGTGGCACCTGAGTAGCTCAGTCAGCTAAGTGTCCAGCTGTTGTTCTCAGCCCAGCTCTTACTCTCAGGGTCGTAAGTTCAAGTTTGTCTGGGGGGCTCTGCATTGGGCATGGAGCCTACTGAAAAACAGATGAACAAGTAATGATAATAGTAATTATAGCAGCTAATACAATTGTAGCAATGATCAAGCTCATGCAATTTTATCTAACACTCTAAGAATTATGTTCTTATATATTATTATTATATTCTATATAAAATCTGGTAATTACATCAACCCATATGATGAGTATTATCATACCCATATTAGAGTTTAAGAAACTGAAACTCAGAGACATTATTTGACCTGAGTTCCTACAGCTACCTAAGTGATATGCCAAGAATTTGAATATAAAAATTCATCTTCTTACCTCTTTTCTTTCTCACAGTGTCACACATAATTTGTAGACAGATCAATAGGAGGACTTGGTTTTTGGAAATATAGTATTTATATTCATGAAGGTACCAACATAGTATCTATGGTCTGTTCCTAGGGTCATAACTGTCACATTCTAAGAAAAAACTTTTTAAAGATTATTATTTTTAAATTGTTCTTGTTCACTCTATGTATATTAAAACAGCAAGACAAAAAAAAGACAGAGAGAAGCCTTTTAATATTTTTTAGTAATGTAGTCATCTGTATATTTGGTACAAGGCAAATAAAATGAAGGGATTATCCTATATATAAAAGCATAATTTGACTGAAAATTTTTAATTTTTATAAGATGATAGGTGAATTATATTTATCATATTTTAAGAGTTTGGAAGTTTGAAGTATGTATTTTTGGCAAGACTGTGTCAGACTAGAATACCATTTCATTTATTGATACCACTAACAGATAGTATATATTTTGTAAAAATCTGTTTAATTATATGATGAACATCATGAGAAAATTATACTTTGCAGAAACACTTTAAGACAATTATAGCTCAATTTTACTTCTCTAGAATGATAAATAACAAGACTGTCTCCTTCCCCCACTGCCAATAATGTCTCCAAGTCAGAGAGATCCAGAAGATTAGATTACAAATTCTAATATTTCTTGTACAGTAATATTTTAACATCATTACAAAAGAATAACATTCAGCCCTCTGGTAATTATTAAATTAAGCTCTAAATGTTTTATAGTATGTATGAACTCAGAATAGAATCTGCAGTATAAGCAAAACCTGGAAGGATATCAATTCTCACACTTCATCAGCACCACTACCATTATCTGATGAAGGGATTGACCAAAGTTTTGACTTTAGCATGTCCGAGTTTATAGAATTTACTACCTATTATGAGATCCCATTCCAAGAATGTTCAGTTCTCATTCTTAGAAAGCATTTCTTTGAACTGAATTCTCTAAAATTTTATTCATTTGTCCCAGTTCTACCCTCTGTGGTTAAACTAATAAGCTACAATCCTTTTTTCCATATGGAAGTACTTTTTGTTACTTGAAGGGAGCTATCAAATCTCTCTGCATCATCTCATCCCAGGTCCCTCAACTGTTTCTCTTGATCTTGAGACCCTTACTCATTCTCTCCTGGAACAGCTCCACTTACTAAATGATGGAAAGTAAGGCAATATTATTGCTCCATATTTCTAGACCTTTATCTGGGAATCCTTTAGGTGAATAGATTTAACATCCATAATTTTGACTATTTTAGAGGAAATTCAAAGTCCCATGATATGAAGTAATTAGTAATTTTTCCAACTGAAACATTAGAATTATACAGGTTTAAAGACTGCTGTACAGATGCAAACCACTTAATGGGTAAGAGTGAGTGAGTAAACTTGATCAGCTGATATCCATATCTCCATGGAACATTTTTTTTTTAAAGATTTTATTTATTTACTTGACAGACAGAGATCACAAGAAGGAAGAGAGGCAGGCAGAGAGAGAGGAGGGGAAGCAGGTTCCCCACTGAGCAGAGAGCCCGATGTGGGGCTCGATGCCAGGACCATGGGATCAATAACCTGAGCCAAAGGCAGAGGCTTTAACCCACTGAGCCATCCAGGCGCCCCTCCATGGAGCTTTTTGATTCTATACTCCTCAATGTGCATATAAAAGTAATTTTTGTTATTATGTGTGTATCTGTTTGTGTGTGTATGTTTGCGTCAGTAAAAAGTTGCCACAAAATAAACAGTGCTATGTTGGGAATGAAATAACATTAAAATGTCTAAGAATGTTACGATGATAGCCACAAGAAAAGATTTTGGTTATTCATTATTTAATCTAATAATATATGACATGAATGAGTCTGCCATATATGCTGTACATAATTTAAAGCAATATGGGGTGCCTGGGTGTCTCAGTTGGTTAAGTGTCTGCCTTCAGCTATGGTCATGATCCCAGGATTCTGGGATAGAGCCCTGTGTCAGGCTCCCTGCTCAATGGGGAGCATTCTCCCTCTCCTTCTGCCCTGTTCTTTCTCTCTCTCTCTCAAATAAACAAAATCTTGAAAAAATAAATCAATTAAAAATGTAAATGGCCAGTGTACATTTTTTTTCATCTAGTGATGAATAACAAGTTATTGATAGGCAATTAACTTCTGGGCTAATGATATGTCCAATAAATATAATCCTTCATGCTGAAATGTGATTTGGGAAAGAGTTAAGAGAATTAAACATTTCTGCATATAGAAACTTGGGATTCAAGAAGGTCTCAGGATAGATCCTTCATGTGTATCAAAAGTCCACAGAACTTCTTATGAAATAGGCTAAGATAATATAGATTTTGCAGTCGTATACACACTATTAATTGAAAATAAAGTTGTTGGACAACAGTATTGCAGAAAAAAGTGCCTCAGTATTGGGACCCGTTGTAGGCTGGATAATGGTTACCCAAATATATCAAATAAACTTTCACAATTCAATAATAAAAAAGATAAATAACCCAATTAAAAATGGGCAAAAGATAAAAATAGACATTTCTCCCAGGAATATGTGCAAATAACCAATAAATACATGAAAACATGCTTGGTGTCATTAGCCATCAGGGAAATGCAAGTCAAAACCACAGTGAGATTCCACTTGACATCCAGGAAGACAAGTAGAATAAAAAAAGTTAAAAAAAAATGTGTTGACAAAATTGTGGAGGAATAGGACCCTCATTACTCTGCCCCTGCTGGTGAGAACATAAAATGGTACAACAATTTTGGAAAACAGACTGACAGTTCCCTAAATAATTAAACACGGAGCTACCATATAATCTAGAAATTCCATTCCTAGATATACCAAAAGAAATGAAAAGATGTCAACACAAAGATGTGTCCATGAATGTTTACAACAGCATTAACCATAATAGCCAAAAGGTGGAAATAATCCAAACGTTCATCAGTGGATGTGTGGATAAACAAAATATGTATTTCATACAGTGTACTACGTAGTCATAAAGAGAACAAAGTATTGATAAATGCCACAACTTGAATCCACGTTGAAGACATTATGCTTAACAGAAGAAGCAAAAGTCCATGTGTTATGTGATCCAATTCATATGAAAGTCCAAAATAGGGAATTGGTATTTGCTCAAGGTTGGGGTTATGGGGAAAGTTATCTCTTACAAAATGGGACAGGGTTTCTTTCTGAGGTGACAAAAGTATTCTGAAACAGACTGTGGTGATGGTTGCAAGTATCTGTGATTGGTGAAGCTAAAAGTCATTGAATTGTACACTTTAAATGGGTGAATTATATGATATGGAAATCTCAAACGATGTAAAAAAAAAAAAAGATATGCTGGAATAGAAAGATACCCAAGGGGCATTGTTAAAGTTATAAAAAAAAGTTGTCAAAATGAAAGGAAATTCATGCAGAATGGAGGGCTATTCCAGAATCTACTAACAAATTCAATATATAGTCAGTAGAAGAGCTAAAGTATTTCCTCTGGCTGAAGAAACTTCTCATTCATCTTCATACTCCTTAAGCAAGTCAACAGGTATCAACCACAATATGGTCACATAAATGATATAAGCAAATGAGGCTGGGGTCTCAGGTGAGGACTACATAGCAGACCCTCTTCTTTCATGGGAGCATTATGCCATTATTACTTTCTACCACCACATGTAGCTGATGACCACTTTGTTATCCATTTGAATATTTTTTTCTAAGAATATTTTTACTTAGCTATTTTCTTCTTACAGGCTTAGAATCTTCCCTTTATCCTTGAAGACCTGAAATTTCACAAAAATACTCCTAAGAATGGATTTTGTTTTCAATTCTGTTGCTGTCTAGCAGCCTTTTAATCCGAAGACCTCTGACTCATTTCTTTTGTATTTTTCTTCACTTCAACTTTCACTCAACTTTCCCTCAGAGTGCTCAAATTCCTTTTATATTTCAGGTCTGAATTTTTGTGTGTAATATCTGGAAGATAGTTTTGTTTATATCTCTGATCAACACTATATCATTTGAATACCGGGCAGCAATATTTTTAATTTCCAAGTGTTTCCTTATTCTATGGGTTTTTTTTCCCACAAAAGCCTTGTTTTATGGCTACATACTCTTTGACTCTTTGTGTACACAGATGACTGTGCCAACTGCTTATTTTACTTTAGCAGACAATAGCCCCAGGAGCACCTCAAATCACAGCAAGAAGGGCTCTGCTCCGGCATGTTCCATTATTTATTAAGTCACAGTAGCTACATCTAGTCAGATTAGTTTCTTTGTTCTAGAGGTGGTCCTTCTGTTTTCTTCTCATGGCGTGAACAAGCCCACAGTCATACTACGTTTATGGGACTTTGGGTTGGACTGATATACCTCATGGATGTTGCCAAATTTTTTGGCCTCACTGGATAGTGTGCCTTGTCAGTACCTGTGGACTCCATTTGGAGCATCTTCAAAAAACCCCAGTAAAATAGCTCTGGATATGCCTTTTTAAACCAGTTCTGTGTTTGTTCTGGCCTGTGTTATTTCTGCTTTGTTTCACCTGTCACCACATATGTCTGTTTTTTGTCTTCCAGAATTGCACTAATAACTTCGGTCCACTGTTGGTCCTTACTCCTATTTTCTTGCTGTTGTGGGTTTATTCACTTTTGCATACCTTTATTTTCATTTCAGTGGTGTTTTATGAGTTGGGGGGGGGTGGCATAAGAATACTCTCAGGCCACCATCTTGAACAAAGAGGTATCCGAACCAAGAAAAATATTAAATGGTGTTTTTATAAACATTATCCTGAATAATAAAACCATATCTAGAAGAGAAGCAATGTAATTAAGCAGACTGTACCAGCTGGAAGATCCATCTTTTTAATAAATTTGGCAGAACCTGTGAAGAGCAGGGTTTAGTCAGAGCTGTAACGACAACAAAACCAGATGAAGCCATGAGTAACGCTCGAACATACAGGAATGAAAAGTCTATCCAGGAGAAGGGTTAAGGAAGGGTCCTCATGACATAGGGTTTCGAGTGCCCATTTTTGATAACATAGATAACGAAGAAGCTCTGCATACTCTTGAAAAGGAGGATGACAGGAAGAATGCAGTGTTTGGAGAACATTATCATACCAGTTGTATAAGCAATACTCTGGATCAAAGACAGGCTCAAGCAGGGAGATCACGTGAAAGTCTGTTGATGTAGTCCAGGGGCAAGGGTCTAAGGAACTAGCAGAGGACGGGGCTGTGGCGACAGAAGGCAAGAGGTGAGCTAGTCCTCTTGCTGCTTGATTTAGCTCCTTTTACTATATTTTACTTCCAAAAGGGAAACAGCACAAGAACAATAATTACAAAAAAGGAAACAAATTTCAAGAGGATCTGAAACCAAACGTCATGATCAGTGAAATCGGAGCGGGTGACAATATAAGTGGCTTTACATTATTTTTTCTACTTTTCAATATTTTTTAATGAAGTGAAAAATAAAGGAGAATGGGAAGGCCCAAGAATTTTAATTGCTAGGTATTGTACTGCAACCATGCGGCATGGATTTAAATCCCAGCCCTACAACTTGCGTGCTCAGGTAAAGCTGAGAATTTAATCATAGCTGAGAAAGCTATGAGGCCCAGAGCCTAATCTTTAAAATGAGGCTGATGGGGTACTTGGGTGGCTCAGTCATTAAACATCTGCCTTTGACTCAGGTCATGATCCCAGGGTCCTGGGATTGAGCCCCATATCAGGCTCCCTGCTCAGTGAGAAGCCTGCTTCTCCCTCTTCTGCTCCCCCTGCGTGTGCCTCCTCTCTTGCTCTCTCTGTCAAATAAATAAATAAAATCTTATAAATAAATAAATAAATAAATAAATAAATAAAATGAGGTTGAAAGTGAAAGCACCAACTTCATAGAATTCTTGGGGAAATAAAATAGGATGGTGCCTGGAAAACCAAGGTTGCCTATTATTCTGTAAGACTTGCAAACCTTTTAAAAGATATGAATCTTACAGGTAAATGTGGCATATCTCAATCTACACCAACTATTACTTAAAAATCTGCAGTGTTTTGCCACAATAATTTGTATTAATAAAAAATATTCCTAAGGAAAAATACATTAGTTAAATCAGTTCTAATTATAAAAATTACTCATTGAATCTTGATTCTTATGGCAATTTAAAAAGTCATTTGACCATGACTAAATTTCCTTATTTAACAAGTATACTTTAATTAAAAGATGTGTTATAGTGTTATATTTTATAATAATTCCAAGGGAACTAAGATTATTTTTCTAAATCTCCAATATATATAGTCACTAGCATATGCTATTTCTAATGGCTAATTCTGTTAATGACCAATTCTGTTCTATAACAAACTGATATGAGATCTTATTGTATTATTCAGTTTTGAGGACAAAATTTCCTTCTCGAGTTGAAAAACTCAGGCAAAACCAAGATTATTACAGTTACTCAAATGTAGAAGGAAACTAACATAAAAATACTATAACTACTAACATAAAAATATGGTAGTATTTATGGTGATTAATTTTCACAATACTGTTCAAATCAAGTGTGTTTATATCTCAGAAATCATCAGAATACAATGTCTCACTTCTGTTCATTCTTTATTTGTGTGAATGACTATTTAAATAATTGCTAATAGTTAGCTGCCTGATTTTCATATCCATGTCTAATGGCTAAGGAAGACCTAGTTGTTATTGTTCACTACAGTAAGTTGGAGGGAAGAAATTAATGAGTTAGAAAACTAGAGTGCATTTTCTCTTTTTATTTAGATAGTAAAGTATTCTCTTGAGGAGCTGCCAAACCAAAAATCATATGGAGGACCAGTTCTTAAAGCATTATAATCGATAGAAGTCAGGGTTTTTCCCTTGGTTGATTCAAAATACTTACTAAGATTTTATAGAGACTCACCATTATAACTAAAATCATCAACTAGTATATCGCTGTTAATTTATTGACAACAGAGAGTTCAGGCTTAAAAATAATGTCATTGAACTGACATTTATTACCATTGCCATAGTTGTCTTTAAAACTTCCAAACTGAACGAATAAAGCCATCAGGGTCAAGTCTCTTTGATCAGAGATTAATAAATTAAATATTTCAAGGGAAAAAGAAACTTTGCAGAGAAATTACAGGAAATAAGTACTCCAGCATATGTAGAATTTGTTTTTTTGTGTGGCTAACAATTCATATGCATGGATATCAAAGGAGGCTAGTTGATAACAGCATTTCTTCTACAAAATAAGTTTCTAAAGTGTGATGAGTATTTGTGTGCAAGCGTGAATTGAGCATTTGTTAATGAACCCTGTTGACAACCATCAGATGGCATGGGGGCAGGATCTTGATGGGTGGCTAAGGCTGCCTTGTGTGCTTTGCCTCAGATAGCAGGGGAACAGGACTTCCTCTGAGGTGCTAGATCTCAGTTGCTGGTGTTATCTTTTGCTTATCACACTGTTGTCAAGTATTCTGCAATTTATTTTGATTTGGCATATTTTTGCCATTTGATTTCAATTTTATGCTCCATTATGAAAATGGGTGGTAAACATATTATGAATTTATATAAGAATCACTAGGCTTATCCTTGTGCTGGTGGTGATGAGTTGCAATTTTGACAAACACTTGGAATTACTAATCAAGTATTGGGTTTTTTCAAGTGATGTTTAGGTTTTATAGTTGTAGACACATAACTTTTTAAAAACCATTATTTACAAACATTCCTGGAGGAAAAATAACTTTGTGGTTATAAGTTTGCTGCTTTCTAATTCAAATCTGTTTTTTTTTTTAATTAAAATTGCTTTTGTGGCTCAAGTATTTAATAACTTGAGATTTCTCAAATGTGACTGGGGAGTTATGCCAGACCTGGCTATCCAGCCATAGTATACAGCATGTGAATCAGCTCCAGGAGCTATTCATCTCAGTGACATATTTTGATATGAACATGGCACCTACACCAATCCATGTGCTCCTATGACTGCTTAAATGATTGTGTTCTTCTAAATAAAGGGAAATTACAAAAAGAAAACCTTTAGAAAAACAGCTTAATATAAAATCTATATAGGGCTGCTGATGAAGAGGTGTTCCTTAATAATTCTCAAACAAAAGACAGTGGTAGGATATGAAAGTAAATGCCAGTGGGACTATCAGATAGTTTCCACCTGTCATTAATTTTACCCTGGCCCAGGGCAAAGAAGTGCTAGTCCTATGGAACTTGCAGGAACATTTTGATATCCCAATCCATACTTTAAATGTGAATAGTAATTCATCTTTTATGATGAACTATTGAGACATAGTCCTACCTGTAATTCTCTCTCTTGTCATTTTTTTGATTGTGTAATTCTTCTACTGATAGGTAGGTGAGAATAACAGTAACACAACTAGAGCATTATTTAACTTCTTTATTTTTTCTTTGATTCAAACTTTGGGAAGTAGGTATGATTATCCCTATTGTATAATTAAGCATACCACAGCCTTCACAGAGGTTAGGTGATTTCAAGAGGAAGACGGTGGTCGGGCCTAATTTTCCTCTCATCATCATACACAAAAATCCATGTGTTTTCCACATATCATAGCAATGGTTTAGATTTAATTTCTAATGCTGTAAATATTTTTAGAATACATTATAAATTTCCAATATGGTATCAACATCCTGAATATTAATTTTGATGAACACAGGGGTGTTCTGTAAGAGTCCCAGATGCTGCATTTGTAAAGCATAGCATGAATGATGTTGGAGCCATATAAATGCAATGATGCAGACTTGGCCAGCACTTAATGCTTTTTGCTTTGTTTCTTCTTTCCATGTCAGCTTCCTCAACATTGCCTTTAACATCGGGACCCAACAGATAATTACATTTCATCATTGGATTTTGGTGGCAAAGGAAACAGACAAGGCTTTATACCTTTTGCAATTGTCCTTAGAAATTATACAATGATGATTTTTTAAAGAATCATCTTCCCAGTAATACAAATTTTTAATAACCTATTAAAGATATACTTTTTTTATCACTGTTTAAAATAGGAAGTGCCACATATACTCCTTTTATTTCTTTCGCCAAAATTCAAGTGCAATAATAACATGAGTATGCTAAATCCTTTAGTTTATCTTTGGATAGATGCTTGGAATTGTTTTTCTAATATCTTTAGGCACCCTAGATCACGTGGAAAGGAAAGAGAAAGGAAATTAACTCTTCCTGACTGGATGTTCCAGACACTATGTTACTTACTTAACACCCAATATTTTACTTCATCTTGAAAACTATCCTACAGGAAAGATGTTAATATCCCCATGTTATGGATGCTGAACCTCTGGTCTCTATCAGCTGTTACCGGTCCAATTTAGCAGTGATGAGATATGGTTTTGAATAGGACTGCCTATGCTTTCTGTTGTTATTGTGTTATTGGGTTCTAGCAGTTAAGGGACTCAGGCTTTATTTTCTTTTTTTCCATTTCACTAGCTTTAAAAAGACCTTTTCCTTTGAATAAGTCATTTTCAATACTTGGTAAATATATTAGGGAGGATCTCAGTGACACTGACAAAATATAAACTAATACCAGGGTTGATATTTGTCAGATAAAAATACTTTTTTTCCCCCACTTAACATTAAATTCATTAATAACAATACCACAAAATTACTTCCGCCTAAAACCTCATAAAACAGGAACTAATCAAAGCAAACACACTTAACAGCTAATGATGATTTTAATTTAGCTGTAAATGCCTCAAAGGCTAGTAATTAGAGAGCAGTTATACGCTTTTTGTTTTGCAAAATAAATTATTGCTGCATGTTTTGCCACAATTTTCTCTACTTAATTTTGTTAAAATAGTCTTATTTGTGCAAAATTTTAAAATAGATCTTACAGCTAGATAATTTAGGTAACCGTATTACAATCAATTTTCTGTTTAAAATAATAGCTCGTGAATATGTTTTGAACAATAAAACTGGCCACAAATGTGCTATTAAACAACAACAAAAAGAGCCAAGTAAATAAACTCTTTGCAGCTCTTGATTGCATGGTACTACTCACTTTAGATTTAATGAAGGGTTATTTGTTTAGCAACAGGGATGTGAGTCATATATCCTGACAATATTATGGCTCTAAACAATGAAGGTTAACATAAATCACATATTTTCCCCAAACAGACATGATCATTGGTATTTTCTCTTTAGCATTTAGATCAGTAGCTCCACAACTGCAGAACTAAATTAGAGATCAATGATATTAAATTACCTTCTCATATTTATACATGGCTGGTTTGAGGTTTCCACAGGATGGGTGTGGGCAGAGGGTTTGTGCTACGGATGAGAAGAACACCAAATATAACTTTGTAAATAGGGCTAACAACCATTCATGAAGACAGAATTTTTCTTAGGAGAGAGACCATTAAAAGAGTGAAGTATAGGCGCCATAATTTTGAGCCTCAGAATGAGAAAACCAAAACATTCTTAAGGGAGAATGAGAGTAAATTGATAGTTACAAAAGGAAAGGGCTAAATTTGGGGTATTTAAGTATAGCAGCTGCTCTTTCTTTCCCATTTGTCAATAAAAAATGGTTGTTTTTGTTTGTTTAAGATACAGATAATACATAGGCATTCAAAAAGCATCAAACAATATATATTAAATAAGGAAAAATACAAAGGCCATTTGGAATCTCCAACCCTGGGATAGATAACAAGCACGAACTTTCTGATGACTATCTATCTGTGCTTTGCATTATACATGAAAATAAATGGATATTTACATAACTAAGACAGCCACCTCCATTGTTTTCTAGGGGAATAGTGTATCCTTGGAGGTATGCAATGTGCAGATACCATAAATGAGTCATAATACACAAGCTATTGTTGTTATTTTGGGTATTTTGGTGGGGAAGAGATGGAAGGCTTTGCCTTCCATCTCCTCTTCAGGACATTAGGACAATAAATTGAACCATATCTATAATATAGCTATTTAATCATATCTGTAATTTAGGGTCCAGATGTTTTAGAAAAACTAGATCATATCACATAATCTTTTCTTCTTCTTGCTTTTCTCACTTTTTTTTAAAGATTTTATTTATTTATTTGACAGACAGAGATCACAAGTAGGCAGAGAAGCAGGCAGAGATAGGGAGGAAGCAGGATCCCTGCCGAGCAGAGAGCCCGATGCGGGGCTTGATCCCAGGACCCTGGGATCATGACCTGAGCCGAAGGCAGAGGCTTTAACCCACTGAGCCACCAAGGTGCCCCACTTTTCTCACTTTTTAAATAAAGGCTGCTTGATACTCCATATTGTGCCTGTATCCCAATTTTTCAGTGTTCGCTATTGATAGCTCCAAATCTTGCCCAGTATGTCCAATGTTGAAATAAAGATTCTTTTATATGTCCTTCCAACTTGGCACATACTTTCTACGGAATATACCCACAGGAGAAAAATTTCTGAATTAAAGCCTAGATAACATAAATTTTAACAGGAAATGTATAACTCCTTACATTTCTTGTTGCATTGTATATGAATAACATTTTCCTGACATCAACAGTGTTTATAGATTTTACAGTACTTTATAATTCTTTCTAATCTGACCATTGGTGAATTTTAAGTATCAGTTCACATTCTGGTATTTTCTCTTCAGGTCCTTGTTCATTGTTCCATTTTTTTTTTTCTTATCGATCAGTAAGGATACAATAATATTATCAAAATTAACCTTTTGCATCTATAGAATATTAATGTTTTTACCCACATCCACTTTTTGCCTGTTAACATTCTTGTTATGAAAATTTTTATAATTTTTCTATATTCAGCATATAAATAGATGTCATTTTTTTCATTTTATAACTTCTAGAATATGGGGTCTTATCTAGGAAGAGCTCTGATACTCCATGATTTTTATGTGTTGGGATTTAGATTTTCTGCAAGGAAATTTTTTTTTATTATATTGCTTTATATGATTAAATTTTTCATTGATTTCATCCCATGATCAAGTGAGATTTATTCCTGGGTTATAAGGGTGGTTCAATATTCATAAAACAATCAATGGGATACATCACATCAAAAGGGAAAGAATAAAAACCATATGATCATTTCAATAGATGCAGAAAAAGCACTTGACAAGGTACAATATCCATTCATGATAAAAACCCTCTGCAAAGTAGGTCTAGAGGGAACGTATCTCAACCTAATAGAGGCCTTATATGTAAAACCCACACAGCCAACAAGCCTGTGAGAGACAAGACCTTGTTGGTCTTGTTGGTCTTGTCAGGGACAAGACAAGGATGTTCACTCCCATCACTCTTATTCAACATGGTACTGGAAGTCCTAGCTATAGCAATTAGACAACATAAAAAATACAGGGGATCTAAAATGATATGAGAGAAGCAAAACTCTTGCTATTTGCTGATGACACAATATGTATAGAAAACCCCAAGGATGCCACCAAAAACACTACTAGAACTGATAAATGAATTCAGTAAAGTTGCAGGATACAAAGTCAATGTTCAGAAATCTTTTGTGTTCTTATACACTAATAGTGAAACAGCAGAAAGTGAAATTAAGAAAACAATCCCATTTACAATTACACCAAAAACAGTAAAATATATAGGACTAAACTTAACCAAACAAGTGAAAGACCTGTAGTCTGAAAACTATAAAGCACTGCTGAAGGAAATTCAAGATGATACAAAGAAATGGAAAGACATTCCATGCTTATGTGTTGGAAGAACAAATATTATTAAAATGTTTGTCTTACTCAAAGAATCAAATACAATCCCTATCAAAATACTAACATTTTTCATGGAACTAGAAAAAATAATCTTAAAATTTGTATGGAACCACAAAAGACCCTGAATAGCCAAAGTAACCTTGAAAAAGAAAAACAAAGCTGGGGGCATCAGAATTCTGGACTTTCAAGGTATATTACAAAGCTGTAGTGCTAAAAAAGAGTATAGTACTAGCACAAAAATAGACACATAGAACAATGGAACAGAATAGAAAACCCGGAAATGAATCCACACCATATTGTCAATTAATCTTCAACAAAACAGGAAAGAATATGCAATGGGAAAAATACAGTTTCTTCAACAAATGGTGTTGGGAAACTGGACAGCCACATGCAAAAGAATGATCTGGACCATTTTCTTTCACCATACACAAAAATCAACTCAAAATGAATAAAATGCCTAAATGTGAGAGTTGGAAGCATAAAAATCCTTGAAGAGAGTACAGGTAGCAATCTATCTGACATTAGCCATAGTAGCATTTTTCTAATTATGTCTCCTGCAGCAAAGGAAATAAAAGCAAAAATAAATTATTGGGACTACATCAAATTAAAAAGTTCCTGCACAGTGAAAGATTAAAGGCAACCTATGGAATGGATGATTTAAAATGACATATTTAATAAAGGGTTAGTATCCAAAATATGTAAAGAACTGATACAACTTAACAGCCAGGAAACAAATGATCTAATTAAAAATGATATGAATAGATATTTCTTCAAAGAAGACATACAGATGACTGACATGAAAAATGCTCAATATCACTCATCATCTGGGACATGCAAATCAAAACTACAATGAGATATCACCTCACATTTTTCAGAATGGCTAAAATAAAAACACAAGGAACAACAGGTGTTGGTGAGGATGTGGGGAAAGGGGACCCCTCTTGCACTGTTGGTAGAAATGCAAACTGGCATAGCCACTGTGGAAAACAATATGGAGATTCATCAAAAAGTTAAAAATAGAACTACCCTCTAACCCAGTAATCACACTACTGGGTATTTCCCCCAAAAATACAAAAACACTACTGCAAAGGGATACATACACCCTTTTGTTTACTGCAACATTATTTATGTTAACCAAACTATGGAATCAGACCAAGTGTCCATTGATAGATGAAAGGACAAAGAAGATGTGGCATATATTTTCAATGGACTATTATTCAGCCATAAAAGAAGAATGAAAACTTGCCATGGATAGAGCTAGAGAGTATATAATGCTAAGCAAAATCAGTCAAAGAAAGACAAATATCATATGATCTCACTCATATGTAGATTTAAGAAATGAAACAAATGAGCAAAGAGAAAGAGAGAGAGAGTGAGAAATCAAGAAACAGACTCTTAATTATAGAGAACAAATTGATGATTACCAGAGGAGAGATGGGTTGGGGGGATGGGGGATACAGGGAACAAATATTAAAGATTATACTTACCATGATGAAAAATAAAAGTAAAGGAAAATAAATGCATACAATAAAATTTTTTAAATCTATTTTTAATTATTTTTATATATGATATGAGATGGACTTCATTTACATTTCTTCATAAAACAAGTTGTGGCAGTATCCTTTTTATTTTTTATTTTTTTGTCTTTTTTTTATTTAAGCTTTTTTTTTATTTAAACATATAATGTTTAAATGTTTTTTATTTAAACATATA